>APFE030306554.1:5282-20802 GCA_000404065.3 Pinus taeda
ACTCTATGTCAGAATTCAACTGAAATTGTGTGGAGTCATATTCTGAAGATGGTTCAAAATTTTCTAATGTATTCAGAGTTTGACTATCTTCACTAATCTCAGAAATGGTAAAGACAGGTGGTATAGTATCTTCATCATCAATCCACTCATTATCTCCTATTTCTGTGATTGCTTTTGCTGGAGGATACAGATTGAATTTCTTTGTCGAATTACCATCAGAAATGTACATATCCCCTAACCTACAACTTATGAAAGCATCAACTGTGGCTAAAGGTCTTCCTAAAATAAGAGGATGTCCTCCTAGATTACTCTTGGGAGTTAAAATCATGAAGTCCACTGGATATTCCCAAGAGTCTAGGGAGACAGGAATGTCTTCTAATACACCATGTGGTTTAATAATTGATCGATCTGCCAGTTGCAACAAAGTAGGTGTAAAAAGAAGGTTAGGAAGTTTTAGTTGTTCCATAGTGTGTCTGCTCATAATGTTAATAGCAGCCCCTAAGTCAATCAAAGTATTTGGTATTTCTACCCCATTGATATGTGTTTTGACAATTGGACTACCAGGGTCTACATATTTCTTCATAGTAATCTTTCTCATCATAATGTCTGCAATTTTCCCCACCAGGTGGATCCTTCTGGTATCTCTCGGTTTCCTTCCTGGTCTTTTAGGGATCAACTCCTTTATTGTTTTCGCTAGGATAGGAATTTCCTTAATGGCTTGTAACAAGGGAATCTTGATACAGACATTTTTCAATTCATCTAGGAAATTATAGTTAGGCAACAAAATTTGTTTTTCCACTCCTTTGTCAATTTGTAATCTTTCAGGAAAAGGAGGTGTGGATAGAGATGTAGGTAGCTCAACTATAGGAGTTGTGGGGGGTAATTCTTTTTATTTTCCTTTTTGAGTGCTTGGGTTTTTCAGAGATGCTTCAGAACCCTTATTGGCTACAAGAGAATCTTCCTCAGAAATGCTTTGTTTTTTAACATCTATAGAAGGTTTATCTAGAACTCTACCTGATCTAAGTTGTACATCATTAAGAGGAGCGATCATATAGGCAGGAAATTGAAATTGTAGACCTTCCATCATGAAAGCATTTTGAGGATTTTTATTATTGGGGTTCAGTAATGGCTGAGAAGGAAGTTGATTTGACTTTTGTTGAAGAAAGAGTTGAGAATTTGAAGGTTGTTGAGAGGATTGTTGTTGTTGTGGAAATGGCAATGATAATTGTAGATTTTGATTTGGAAATTGTGGAACTTGCTGATTTTGAAAAGATGGAGGATATTGGTAAAATTGAGCAAATCTCCCATAAGGATTCTGCATACCTTGGATCCATGCTTGAAAACGATTTTGAGGTTGGGACCAAGGTTGTTGCCAAGGATTCCAATTTGGTGGAGGTTGAAAATTCATAGGGTTGTTAAACCCTTGATTTTGTTGCCCCTGCCAAGGTCTCCTTGCAACAAAATAGAGAGATTCAATGGTACTTGGATCTTCCTGAAAACAGCTTTGAGACCAGGGATTGAAGGACAATCCTTGGTTTCATGATTCTCTGAACAGATCACACATGTTTCTACAACCTTTGCATCCAAGGGACGCTCCCTTAGAGCATGTTTCTTTCTACACTTTGAGCAAAAGATAGCTAAAGCTTCAGCTTCTGCTTGTTGTTTATTATGGATCTTAAGAGTGTCTAGTTGTTCACTAAGACTTCCTAAGATATTAGTTTTGAATTCATCAAGCATATTGCCTATCTCAGCCCTACTTACTGATCTAGTTGTAGATTTGTTTTCTCTGAGGAGAGAAGGATCTATAGGCCCTTTTTGAGTTTTAGATTTCCCCCGTGAGAGATGAACACATAGCTCTGCTATATCATGAAGTGGAAGCTGAGATATGTCTCCTTTTCCCATCATGTTCAAAATATCTATCCATTCATCTCTAATGGATTTTAATAGAAGGGCTTTCAAGGTTTCCTCATCCAAGTTACTCATGTTTTCTCTTTTTAGATTATATTGAAATATTTCAAGTAAATCCTCCAAATTTTCATCTTCTTTTTGTACTATCTTGAATACTTCATCCTTGTGATTGGTGGGCATACAATAGTCTAGGTACCTATCCAAAAATGTTTGTTTCATATCATTCCAAGAACTAATGGATTGAGTGAGTAATCCCATGAACCATTTCAATGCTGCCCCTTTCAATGTTGAAGGGAACAAATATAGTTTTTGAGCGTCTTCCAGATAATCATAAGTTCGACATACGACCTCAAACTCAAATAGAAATATCTCAGGGTCCTCATTTCTTAATCCATGAAAGTTTGGGAGGACGGATGGCGAAATGTTTTTCATTGTGGCTCGGGAGTCATCATCGACTATGGGAAATCCAAATGAATTGTCTCCATTCCTATTTCCTCCATTATTTCCTCCTCCACCTCTACCTCTACCTCTACCTCCTCCAAGTCTGTTTTCTCTTTCATCTGCCATGGTAGTTTCTTTAGAGACCTCAAAGTTCTCTGGTTCCTCTACCAAGGGTAAATGAGGAGGAATTTCTCCTTCTTCTTCAGGTGATTCTATTTCTTCAATTACAATCTGTCTCCCTGTAGAAGAAAGGAAAGAATCTCCATCGGATTCAATAGATGGTATGGGAGAGTCAACTACTGTCTCTTGGATTCCAGGAATCCTAGAGCTAGGAGTATGAGTTGGAGATGATGCAGGTGTCTCTTGCCTATTTCTTGAAGTGGATGGAGTTGTGAAAATCGAACTTCTGGCTCCAGCTAAAAACCTTCCCCTAGAATCTCTAGCTCTATGCATGTCATTTTTTATTTTCCTTCAAGTCAGGGTAATAATTCTCTTTCTGATCTTCCAGGTCACTCTAGGTGCAAGAAGAGAGCATACTCAAGGAACTATTAAACCAATAACTTTCTCTTTTCTGATCCTCCAGATCACTCTAGGTGCAAGAGGAGAGCATACTTTGAGAGGTTATTAATTTCCTTTCTTGAAATTTTCTTGTTTTTATCTTTTTTTTTTTAGAATTGGCTACCCAATTTTCACTTCCCCGGCAACAGCGCCAAAATGTTTGGTCAATTTAGTGTTGTCTAAATTGCTATCATAAATTGATTCACTCCCGGGCTCGTAAGCTGATGAAGTGAAGTGTACAATATAATAACTTAGAGCAACCTTTTCCTAATGTTTTTTTGTGTCATTTTTTAAGTTTATGTCTAACTATCTTTCCTAATGTGATGTGATGAATTTATAAACAAGTGAGTGAATGTGTGTGTATGTGGTGATTTCTAAATGCTTCTTGAATTTTAAAGAGAAAATTTGAACAATAACTTGGAATGGAATTAAAGATTCGAATGAAAGTAAAGCATCAAACAAAAAGACCAATGGCACTAGTCCAATACCTTTACTGCTGATAAGAATGAAAATGACATCTACATTAACTCAGCTGAAAGCAAGAACAATACTCTAACTCCTCTATTGAATCTAAAGCAATGCAAAAATTAAGTGACAAATCACACTACTTAATTCTCCCTTAACATTCTGCCTTTAGCTAAATTGATCATGTAAAAAAGAGTTAGGAGTGAATTAGCAATATGAGTCTAAAACTAAATAAACCAAGATGCAATTAAATGATGTTTTGGTCCCATAAAAGTTAGTGAATCATGATAAAAAGAACCATCAAGAGATTAACAACTTGACAAAACTTGATAAAGTAAACTAGGCAAGGAAACTAACTAAGCAAGGAAACTAATGAAAATCAAAGCGAAAGTCAGCAGTTTAGATAAGACAACTTCAGATGCTACTAGTGTTAGAAATAAGGAAAAGCACATTGTCTTGGGTTCCTAACAAAGCTGTAAAAACACACACTGATCAGTCATGAAAAGTACAGAAACGTAAAGCAGCATGATTCAAACTGTACATTAATATACATGGTTAATTAGAGAAAAAGGAATGCAGAAAATAAAATTTAAAAGCTACTGTACAATGGTTGTAGCAGACAGGGGCCCTCCATCCACTTCAACCAATTAAAAAGATCATCTACGCAGGTAAGAACAGAACTGTCTTCTTGGTATTAAATCAGCACATAACAAAATACAGTGGAGAGCGTAAACGCTATGTAAAAGAGTCTTGCAACAGAGTTTACAATAGAAAAATACTAACTTCCAAAAACTAACTAATCAGCGTGTAGAAACGCTTTATTTATAGCAGGAACACAAACTGTTCTGTGTGTAAACTAAGCTAACTAAAAGCTATGCAAAAGACACGTTCAGCAGCACCGTGCACGGATTTAGGAAACGGTCATCATGGTTGATAAAACCGCTGTTGGATTCTTGTCCCCTGTAGTCTTCATGGCTAAAGAAGAGGCCAGCTGTGACTTTTGTGCTCCACCTGAACACGCAGAGCCATCCCCACCGTTTGTAACCTTGCCGTTTGACCAGAGTTACCTCCACGTTGACCAGGGGTGTAGACGGCTAGTTTGGTTGAGCTGACAGCACACGCACCATGTACACAATCATACAAACTTGCCCATGTGGCTCTTTCCTCTGGAGGACACCTGGATCATAGCAAACAAGAAAATGGCTGCAGAATCTGGGATTGGCTGCGGAATCAGAGATCGGCTGCAGAAACCCTGTATCAGCAGCAGAATTGCAGCACTTGAACCAAAAATCTAAACCAACAGTCAATCATTAGCACAATTAGCAAATCATGTTAAAAAGTCCTATAATGTAATGAATTGAACAAGTTGATGAAGGAAATGATGACAAAAGAAGGAAATGAGTAGGAAAAGGCTGTTGGGAGGATGGGTAAATGAGTGCAGGTTTGAGGCTCAACACATGGTAATCCAATAACTTTTATTTTTGAGCATTCCCTGAGCCCTCTTTAATCACTGAGTGTTTCAGGAGGCACCTGGATCATTCCTCCCCACTGAGGAGCTCTTGTTCCTCCAAAAGCATGAATATAATTTGTAATCTATTGTGTTCCCTTGTTTGCAAAACAAGTTCCCTGACTAGCCACACTTCCTTCGCCTTCATAATTATTCTTCAGAGACATCAGTGATGAGATGACACTTGCATCTTCTGCAAACCTGATCTACAATATTTGCAAACTAGATGTTTAATTACATGATCAATCATGACCCGAGCATCCCTATACTTTACAAGGTTTTATACGACACACTCTTTGGTCAAGTGTACAACATAATAGAAACCAATATCTAAGCTATCAATAAAAAGAGTCTAAAATATCATTATGTTGCTTCCATAAGTGATGAAAAATACATCACCACTTCTACAATAATTTAGCAACATATGATTTAAAATAATATGGCTAGGACAAGCTACTATATCTAATAAAACCTTCTCTCACTAAACAAAGTGAATGGGCCATCTCTCTGTGGCTTATTTGCTTGTTGAACATATTCATCGTGTTGGTTCCATCATAGGTTCTTTCTAGGCATGGATTATCTAACATGTGGTAATCTAGCTTCCATCATTGTTGTATTAAATATAATGATTATTTTTCCTCCAAACATTTTGAATTATCTTGCAACGCTTATTCATGGTGTGCCTCTAATAAGTGCCTGTTGGATCCTCACTATCATTGGAATGTGATGAGGTGCTCTCATCATCTGTTATTGGTTGGTCACTAGATGCCTTGGATCATTCTTTGGCCTTTTCTGACAGATACATGTCCTGGATAACGAGGAAATTCCTCCACTTTAATGGGATTCATAATTCCTTGGCCATTAATGCTAAGACCCTTTCCTTGATACCTCATTTTCTTCAACAATTTTCATAAAATTCCTCTAACATGTTCTCAAAAGAAACAAAATCATCATCATAAAAAGAACATGAAATTGAAGAATCATGTTTTACCTCAAGCTTGTTATTCTGCAACTTTTACAAGGCCTACTCCTTGGCTTGTAATTGATGCTACAACCTTTATTTGTCCTCCTCTACCTTTTATAGGAGTCTCTTTAGTTCAACATTCTTTGCTTGAATTCTTTGGTTGATCTCTTTGTGTTATTGGAGCTATGTATTCTTTGGTTCCCTTCTCACCTTTGGCACAATGTCTATTGAAATATTTTTCTCATCGCCTGATCGAAAACTAAGTTAATAGGTCCACCTTCTGTAATCCCAAGAGTTGCAATCTTCATTTCATCACCTGCGTTCGATCCCATGTCAACTGGTCCAACACCTGCAAACCCTACAATGGTGATCTTTTCATCATCCTCTAATTCTAATTCTTGGTCTTGTTACATAGTCGCATCTGTTTTCTTCTTCTCCTAGCTGTCATTCCTCATAGGCCTCAATTCCGAATGGATTTTTCAATAATGTTCCTCATCATGCCCTTCTTTCACATAATGTTTACAATAGGGCTTTGCTTCCTTTCTCTTAGTTGTTACTGTCGCCTTTGGGAGGTCTTCTTGCTCATGATTCCCATTGCTTTCCATATGTACATCCTTCACACTAGATTCATCAATATTTTTAGGTTCAAATAATAGCAACAAATCACTTAAATAACTATGCAAAGAGCCAATATATTTCATCAATGTCTCAGAAGTGTCTAGTGGAACATTCAA
The DNA here is from genome assembly GCA_000404065.3 of Pinus taeda. Lineage (NCBI taxonomy): Eukaryota > Viridiplantae > Streptophyta > Pinopsida > Pinales > Pinaceae > Pinus > Pinus taeda. The sequence continues at coordinate 11,860 of APFE030306554.1, forward strand.
TATTAATGCTTGTTTCATAAACTCCTCTATAAAGTATAAAGAGTTTGACCTTTACCTTGTTTCAAATGTTTCCATTCCATCATGGCCTTCTGCTTGTAACCTAATGGGAAAAATTTTCTTCTTAAAGTAGAAACAAACTCTGACCAAGATGAAATATGTTTACGACTAATCTTGCCACCTTTCTATAGCTTTCCTTCCCACCAGACAAGAGCAATGCCACTCAATTGAAGGGATGCTAGCTGGACCTTGGCTTCATCCTCTTTGATTCATTGGATGCGGAAATATACTTCAACCTGTATTATCCATTTATATAGCTTTTCTGCATTAGATTCTCCACTAAACACATGCATATAAAACTTTACATCGAGTTTGAAAAATGGATTTTTATGAGTTTTTCTACCTCTAGAATGATGAGAAGAGAAAGAAGAAGAACTTCTATTGGAATATGGAGAGGGAGGTTCAAGAGGATCTTCTCGTCCTCCTTCATCATTCACCGAGGCATTATCATCTATTCCTTCCTTCTTCTTTGGTTTTTCCATTGTCTTCTCATACTCGACAAATAATTTATCCACTTTTTTTGCCGTGGCATAGAAGGCCTTGCGATAGTTTCGCTCTTCTTCCAATCAAGCATCTTCATCTACCATTTTCCCTCTTCATGTTGCATGACCAACTTCTGGATCAAAGGACTTAAGTTTTCCTTCATCTCTTTGGAGCTTTTCCCTACTTATCATACACTTGCAATTCACATCAATAGAATACCTGATGCACACCTCTGCTCAAGGAATGGAATGCACCATTGAATTATTAGTGAACAATTGTGAAAAATAACTGTAAACTTGACCCCTTTCTTCTTTAGTGAAAATCTCAAGCTTTAGGAATCTCAAAGATCCCCTAAAGATTCCTTCTTGTTTTTTGACTGGAATTCTACTACTCAGATAAAAAATCTGACTACACCACTATGCTCCTTGCAAAAAAATAAGTAAAATGAGTATAAATTTGGGTTAGTTATGAAATTGTAAAAATTTGGTTCTTAGGGAATATTTTAGATTCCTCATGATTCCACAAAGATGCCTATTTTCAAGTTGACTAAATATCTGCTACTCATATTGACTTCACCAATTCACTCCTTGCAAAAAACTACGTAAAATGAGTATAAAGTGGGTCTAGTTCTAAAACTATCAAAATTTCAGAACTCTTTGTATATTTCCCTGCATTAGGGTTCCTCTCCTTAGTTTTCGTGCTCACTTAGGGTTCCACCTCTTCATTAGGTTATGTCCCCATGTTCCCTTGTGGAAAATATGAATTTAAATAAAAAAAAAAAAACTTGCCATTAATTTTTAAGCTTGCCTTCATGGAAAAATGGTTGACAACGTTAATTTTTTGGTACATTGGCCAATTTTATTTTATTTTTTTATTTCTAAAAAAATATGGACAAAATTCGTTGGCCAAAATTTTGGGGTCACCGAAAAAATTAAGTAGGCGACAATTTCGCCATTCCTAGTCGCTAGAAACCATCATCACAAAGTGGAAAATTGTTGCCTCGTTAATTTTTTCCACATTTAGCGACTCTTCCAGATTTAGTTGGGCTTCGAAATTTAGCTAGTGCTCGGCTAATTTTAGCCAAGGGGCCTAGTTGACCAAAAATTTGACTTGACATAACATTTACATACGATGTTAGATTGAAGTGTCATTTGCGCCATTGGGAATCTTGTGACGAGCTCTTCGATATGACCTTGGTTTCATGGTAATCCAACAACTTTTATTTTTGAGCCTTTCCTAAGCCCTCTTTGATCACTAAGTGTTTCGAGAGCCACCTGGATCATCAATGCCAACACAATTATCCTAATGCTAACATAATTAACTACAACCATGCTACACTGAATCACATCGATACATCATCTAAGATATAAGGATTGACATCAACACCAACATGAGCTAGCTATCGTCATGAACCAATGCCAACATCATCTAGCTAGATCCATGCACACCATAATGCCAACAATATCCCCTTTTGGCATTGATAGAAACCATACAAAAACTATAGACCATCATCAACTATCTCTACCCCTTTGATATCAATGGAAAAGGGTCAAATCCATCTGATAAGGCAACAAGAACTGAATCACAAACACTGGAGCATATGATATCTACATGATTGAAACATAATGCATATCAACTAGCATCCACGCCTACTAGTAAGTAGCACACATCCCAATCATCATATAGAGCATAATACCAACCAAAAAATTCTAAGGACCCAAGTTTAAATCATGCACCCAATATAGTGTGGCTACATCAATGGTATACAAAATGAAACATGATTTGGAAACCTATTTACCCATACACATCTAATGACAAGTCATACTAGATACCATGGCTATCTCCATGAGAAATATTCCAACAAGATAGAACAATAAAGGTACATGGATTTTACATATTCACATAATTGTTCTTTCATCTAGGCATGCCTAATACAATAATATGACATGAAATACATGGCCTCCATGAACAAAAATGCTTGTTTCATGCAATAGTAACAATAAAAATGCAATACATGACATGTGCATCAAATATAAGACTTCCATAATAAATTACATAACATCTCCATATGTAGTATCAACGAAATAAAACATCATATGCTAGTGCATGGCCACTCAAAACCTTGGCCATCACCATCTCAAGAATGAGAAACCTGCAGCAAAATAATTGTAACCGCTAGCGATCACCACCATGCTCCACATGTGCATCAACAACAAAATCAACTGATAACATCATCATATCAATATGTCATAGAAGCAACAACATTACATCCTCATCATCACAAGACATCCATGAGGCTCATTAATATAGTAGCATCAACATAAGCTCTAAGCAACAAATAAACAATCAACAATAACATCACTAGAAACATATGAATGGATATGCATTGTATACAACAAGCATCAACAAGGGAATATGCATCAACAATAGTAATATAAGATTTAGCAATAAATCACCATTAGCTATATATATATACTCATCATCTTCTTGATCTCATGCCATCAACCCACACTCTCTATGTATGAGCAACAACATAAATCATCATAACTCTGCCATGTAATACATGTCAACAACATGCATGAAAATATCATGAGAAACAACAATCATCCTTCTCATACCTCATCCATCCAACAACACATGAGAAACAACATGATACATCTAGAATAAAAACCATTAGCCATAAAGTGCACACTCTAGATGAACCAACTCTAACACATCATTTGATCTCCATAGTAGCAACACATGGATGACAACACACGACATTTCTCTATCCAAGACAATACAGGAATTATTTCATGCAAGCATATGATGGCATAAAGAACAAATCTTCTTCCCTACATCAAATCAGTGTAAAAAATATGCACAACATGCTCCTCAATGCCAACACTCTGTAGGTCCATTTGGAAGCACAAATGCTCCCCTTGAATGTATGATCCTCCATCACACCTTGAACATGCACATAAGACAACCATGTGGTTGTCATATCTCCAAAAACATCAACAAGAACTCAACAAGTAGTTGATTGAAAAACAATCAGTAACAATATAGTTGATCCAACCGACAAATAAATTGTAGGAAAATAGATCAGAAATAAAAATACACTTCAAGCCTCATGAACTCCCCCTCATCTCATGCATATCCTACAATATGTATATTTTTCTTCATGAACTCTTCCATATATGGTTTCACATTCAAGGATCTACATGTAACTCATGATGTAACCATGTGCTCCCCTTGAGACCAAGCATGCCTCTGTTTTTTGTGGGAGTTCCTTACTTCTCTTTTCTCCTCCAAGTTTTCATCTATTGATCCTTCATCTTCTTGTGCGGTTGGTATTTTCCTCTTTATGATTGGATCTCCTGTAACACATGGGAAATGTGAAAACCTTGTCCTTATGGCCAACGTTGTCACACAAAACATCTAATGTGACTAAGGAACTAAGAAATAACTTGATATCTTCTTTTGATCTGATTTTTATTCCTTGCATGTGCCTTACAATCAATAGCCCTATGGCCATAATCATTGCATGAGAACAATAACCATAAAAGGGACTATTATACCTGACAGATGGAGATGTTCTTTGCATGCAGGCTTGATGAAGCTTCTCCATTGGCTACTTTTGATGAGAGAGTTTAATCTCTCCATTGCTGCAGATTGCTGATATGTGTCCACTAACTCCAAAGTTGTAACATTTTCCAAATATATTCTTCTTCTTTGGCCTCCTTCTCTTATTTTGTTTCATCTTGCATGGCTAGTGATTTTCCATTTTTTTGCTACCACTAGCTACTCCAATATTTTTAGATTTTCTTGTTTATACTTGAGCGTTAGATCTAAACCTCTCTAATTATTACCTTGTAGAAATTACTTCAGCCTTCAATATTTGGAACTCATTCTCCATCTCATTGTATTTCTTCCATGTTCATTCCATCTTCCAGTTGAGTTTTCAAATATAAAGTTATTCTTTGTATGCACATTCCTTTTCATCAAACATTTGCAACAACATTCGTTGATCTTTATTTTCATCCATGAGCCTTTGAATCTCCTCTTCTAGTGCCATCATTTTAGATTTCTCATCATTCTTGCTATTGATCTCTTCTTGTTGTTCCTCAAGATTGATACTCAATTTATCAATGTTATCACTAGTGATTTCATCTTCTTGTTGTGAGGAGACTTGATTTATCACTGCAATATGTGTTGAATCTTTTCATTTTTCTCCATCTCATCAATATGCAATTTTCCTCCAAGATACAAATTCTACAACTTGTCCAACATATCTTTTGCAGTCTCACAATGTCTCACATACATGCTATAATATTTTGAAAAACTATGAAAAACAATACTTTTAGCCAAATCATTAGATTCATATTTAATTCCACACTCAACTGATAGAAAAAGATCTTCATCAACGAACAAAAAATAGGAATCCAAATTCACTCTCCAAGTTACAAATTTACCTTTATGATGCATTGGAATTACTTGCCGATCCATTTCAAAAAATTTTCCAAAATTTTCCAAAATTTTCCAAAATTTCTAAGATCTACTCTCCAATGATCAAGATGCAACTAAGAGCTCCTCTAATTTCAATTATTGGAAACTAGATAACTACTTAGAGGGGCGATGGGTGAATCAGTAGCGGAGGCACTTATAAATTTTTCTCCAAATTATTATTCCTTTAAACATGCATAGAGTGAAACACAAAACAATAGATCATCACATAAAATATAGACATGAAGCCATAAAATCAATCAACATAATGGACATAAATATTTATGGTGGAAAACCCTCTCTAGGGAAAAAAACCACTCATTGTTGTTATGCTTCTCAAATATTCTATTATTTCAAGTAAATTATTTACATAGAGATATGCACGGCTACTATCAAATGGATACTCTTTCTCATGTGGATCTATGGACTAACATATGCTAAAGGGCCACCACGATCAATGATTCTTGCCCAATTACTCCTGAACTATCAATCGACTCTACAAACTCAGATTTGCATGAAGCCACCATGACCAATGAGCCTCACCTAGTTTCTGTTGAACTATCCAACCACCATTGAATTGAGAAACTTTTCACTTATATTTATTTCATTGGAGACCTCCAACTCCAGTTTTCACTTATATACATTTTAATATTGCAACCAAGAACTGTGCGACATGAGAACCACAATAAAGTACCATCAAAGTACATAATAAAAGAGAAAATAATCAAACTCCAAATACCCCACAAACTACAACAACAAGCTCTCCACAAACTGCAATCAAACATTATTTATTATCCTCATTCACTACACAAAATGCTAGCTAAAACATACTTGAATATTTATTGCAACACTTGAAAACTACTTCAAAAATTCTACATCACACAAACTCATATAACTTGCACACAATCTTCCAAGATCATACTCTATCAACACCAAGAAAATAAACCATACTATCATTGAGCTATCTACAATATATAGATGGAATGAGATGCTCAACTCAATAATTACCAAGAACTATGAAGCTCCAAAATGTTTTCTCATATGATTGATTTGATTCGGATCCAACTCATTGACTTGATGAAGCCACCAAATCCACCTTCCTTTTGATATTTTCAAATTTGATTAGCTTCTAGAGGCTTCACTAATTTTTCCAACCATATGCTGAAATGTTTTTATCAAGAATATCGCTATAATACCAAAATTAGTTGAGTTGCATGAGGAATGTGGATGAAAACTTGTGGAAAAGGCTTTGTCACACACACAACACTACACAAACTTGAATGGATCTCCTAAGTCTCTCCTAGAGGCATGCCAACTAGCGACTATAAAGTTTCAATCGCTCACATAGTCTTGGCTCCACGTGACTAGGGAAAAGGTTGAAGAAAAACATCAATCCTTCAGCTGACAACCTCTGCCACCTATTTGACCACCTTTTCCAGCATATTTACAATCCTCCAAACCTCTAACATAGCCTCTAACACATCTATAAGTGGATTAAACATGTCTCCCAAGTGTCACTACCAAATCAACCTAGAAGGCCAATAAACAAGGTTGGCTTGAGTGCCAACAAGTCCTCCACTCTCCAACGAACATCTACTAAAGCTACAACACCTATAAACTAACCTAGAAATCTTTGCATCATCATTATCACCATCATGAGGCTAACACACTACTACCACAATTCATCTCAATGAGAATAAGCATGAAGACCTAGATGAAGACCTAGTTGCTAACTCAACTAGTGTGCAATCAATTATTAACCACACCAATGCCAACAACTGACCAACATAAGTGACATCATATTGTTGAAATTAATGCTAACACAATCATCCCAATGCCAACATAATCAAATGAAACTGTCCTACAATAATTGGAATTTATACATTAGCTAGGCTACAAGGATTGACATCAATGCCAACATGAGTTAGCTGTGATGGTGAACTAATGCCAACATCAGCTAGTTGGATCCATGCACACCATAATGCCAACACATATTTCCACTACTGCCAACATGCCTCTATAGCCTTGGCAGAGACATCTCTTAAACCCATTTTATGTTAGTTCTTTTATCCTACGAAGACAGAACAAAGAGAAGCTAAGACTATGAGTAATCACTCATGATCTCTATTAACATTTTCTAGTAAATGGGGAAACAGATTTAAAATATCCTTAAGAGATAGGATGGCATAAAAAAAATTTAAGGTCACAAACCTTACATTGATTACACTACTCATTAAAATGTTGTTGTTTGTTGGGTTGTGTTATATTCTTTCCACATAGTTAACAAGAGGCTTGTAGGGCACCCGTAACCCCACTTTATGGGGTCTGAGGCAGTGCCCCATAAAATTTTGGTTTTGGACCATACGTTAGGTTGAGCAGACCCACCTATGGTTTTGTGCATGATTTTCACACATGTTTTTTTGGACGCATCGGTTTTCAGTCCATGGTATTGGATGTTATGGTTTTCGATCCATGGTATTGGATGCTCCAGCATGTATAAATATGCATTGTAACATTGAAAGGATCAAAATGAAAAATCAAGCTAGTAGTCCCAATTTTTGGATCCAGTGGCAAAATCTTTGTGTATATGTGTTTTATGTGTTATGCTCTCGCATTGTTTATTTTTCTGTGTTTTAGAATTCTTATGTAGGTAATTTTTGTACGGGGTTAAAACCTACATTTGGTATCACAGTTGTTTTTGGCTTCAAGGGGACATCTTTGTTGCTGAGGGGTTTCGCTTGAGCCTGTGGTAGACCCTGTTCAGTGGGAGATCTGCGAGATTGATTCTGGTGGTGAAATAAGATGGCAAGTGGTGGAAAGATAGAGATCAAGAAATTTAATGGTCAGAGTTTTGAGTTGTGGAAACTCAAGATGGAGGATCTGTTGGTGGATAAAGATCATTGGATTGTGGTAGATCTAGGTACTGAACCAATGGGAGTGACCGATGAAGAATGGAAGAAGTTGGATCAGAAGGCAAAGAGCACAATACGATTGTGTGTCTCAGATTCCATATTGTTGAATGTATCAAGGGAAGCTATGGCAAAGGCTTTGTGGAACAAGTTAGGGACTTTGTACCAATCTAAGTCTCTGGTGAATAAACTGTTCCTATGGAAAAAGTTGTATAACCTGAGGATGAAAGATGGAGACTCAGTGACAGAGCATATGAATGCATTTAATACTGCAGTAAGTTAGTTGGCATCTATTGATATTGAAATTTTAGATGAAGATGAGTGCATTAGTTTTTTGTGTTCTCTACCAAATTCGTGGGATAGTCTAGTTATTGCAATAAGTAGCAATGTAACTGCCTTGCATTTTGATGAAATAGTCTCATCCTTGCTGATGAATGAAATGAGATGGAAAAATAGGGAGAGCTAGAATGGTGATGCCTTGTCTATACGAGGACGATCCCAGAACAGAAACAAAAATAATTCATCAAGTGGGAGATCTAAATCTAGAGGGAGATCTAAATCTCTAGGAAAACCTGTAAAGGTGGTGTGCTAGAAATGTGGAAAGGAAGGGTACTTCAAAAGGGACTGTAAATCTAAAGCTCCTGATAAAGGAAAGGGATGTGATGGTGCTCCTTCTACAGAGGCAAAAATCACCTTATATGAAGGTGGGGATGTGTACTTGGCTTCTTCAAGTACACATGTAGATCATGAGGCATGGTTGATTGACTCAAGTGCATCCTTTCACTTCACTCCCCATAGAGAGTGGTTCTGTGAGTATGAAAAATATGATGGTGGTGATGTCTTCTTAGGAGATGATAGGAAGGCTAGAACCATTGGCCGCAGAAAAGTAAAGTTGAAGTTGCAAGGTGGAAGGGTTAGAACCCTTCCGGGTGTTCTGCATATTCCTGCGTTGGCCAGAAATCTGATTTCTGTAAGCAAGTTGGATGATGCAGGTGTAAAGACAGTGTTT
>APFE030306554.1:42277-58592 GCA_000404065.3 Pinus taeda
CTTTACAGGGGTACGCACCCAACCTTTAGCTTACAGAGCGTACAAGTACGTAGGTACAGTGTGTTTGAAGTGCGTACACGCAGGCAAGTAAGAGAGAACCTGCGTACCCAGAGATAAACATGTTTTTAAGTGACTTTCTCTCTTTTTGAAGTTTGACATGAAGAGCAGAGGTATGAGGCTTGACAAGGAGGACAATATGAATATTGATGGAGCCATATTAACTGCAGATAGTCATGGTGACAAATTTCAGTGTAACAGGAAGTATTCCGAGAAGATACTGCAGAGGTTTAATATACAGGATAGTAAACCAGTGAAGTTTCCTATTCCTGTAGGTGTGAGGTTATCTACTAAAGAATGTCCCAAGACACAAGAAAAGGAAGACGACATGTCCCGTGTTCCATATGCAATTGTAGTCAATAGCCTGATGTATGCAATGGTTTATACTAGACCAGACATTGCACACGTAGTGGGAGTATTGAGCAGGTTTATGTCAAAACCAAGAAAGGAGCATTGAACAATAATGAAGCAGGATTTCAGGTATTTGTGTGGTGCTAGTGATTATGGTCTGTGCTACCAAGGAAGTCCAAGATTGGATAGAGTGTTTGATATTCGTGGCTTTGTTGATCTAGACTAGGCTGGAGATCTGGATCAGAGAATATCTACAAGTGGGTATGTGTTTAACCTATTTGGAGGTGCAGTTAGTTAGATGAGTAAGAAACAATCTGTAGTGGCACTATCAACTACAGAGGCAGAATACATGGCAGCCACTCATGCAAGCAAGGAATCAGTTTGGTTGCAGAGATTGTGTTCAAGTATGGGGTTAGTACAGGAAGCTACAGGGATAGACTGTGATAGCCAAAGTGCAATTTTCTTGCCAAAGAATCCTACATATCATTCAAAGACAAAGCACATTGATGTTCAGTATCACTTTGTGAGGGATATGATAGAAGACAAAAAGGTGTTGCTAGTAAAGGTGGACACTTTGAAGAATACTGCACATGCATTGACAAAATCTGTGAGCTCTAAGAAGTTCTCTTGGTGTAGAGAGACAATGGGCATTTCAGGGTCGGGAAAATGACTAAGCTCTCTTGTGGCCCCCTGTGGAAAGAAAACAACAAGTTGGAGAATGTTGTCTTGTGTTATATTCTTTGCACATAGTTAACAGGGGGTTTGAAGGGCACCCGCAAACCCACTTTATCGGGTCTGAGGAAGCGCACCAAAAAATTTTGCTTTTGGACCCTATGTTAGGTTGGGTAGACCCACCTATGGTTTTGTGCATGATTTTTTCACATGTTTTTTGGACGCAATGGTTTTCGGTCCATGGTATTGGACGCTATGGTTTTCGTTCCATGGTATTTGATGCTTTGGCATGTATAAATATGCATTGTAACATTGAAAGGGTCAAAATGAAAAATCAAGCTAGTAGTCTTGGTTTTGGGATCCAGTGGGAAAATCTTTGTGTATATGTGTTTTATTTGTTATGCTCTCGCATTGTTTATTTTTCTGTGTTTTAGAATTCGTATGCAGGTAATTTCTGTACGAGGTTAAAACCTACATTGGTTGCATGATAAGTTATCTTAATAAAGCATGTATTGAAATCAGATTGTTTCTGTACTGATGACTATATTCTTTGAACATAAAAGCATTTCATTTGTCAGCTAATATTGAGGCAAGAAGATTAGAGATTTTAAAGCATCAACATATTACATTTGTTTTAAAATTTTCCTTAAAAATATATTTTAGACAAAGTTATTTCATTTTCATGTTGTGGGGTTCATCACACAAGTGACAGCAAAAAAATAAAAACATACTAAAAATGCGAACAAACATAAAAAAATATTTATAAAAGTAAGAGATCCTCAAAGGGATTAAGGAAAAATACTTCTTCAGAAGCTTCCCATTAAGCAAAAGGCCTCATACTAACTTTCGAGAGTTTGCAGATAGAATGTACTGGGGCCAATATTTTCTGTAACAATGAATGGCCCTAGCCATAACCTCTAATACTTGGAATGCTCCCCTTTCTCCTCAGGTGCCTTGTCCCATTTAAGAATCAAGTCAGCTACCTGAATATTCCTGTCAGAATAAGGCCTTCCATCTAACCAACATTTTACAATATGCTCATGTTGATTTAGTTTGTGTCTTGATTTTTCTCATTCTTTTTCCAACTTAAGGAGGGCATTTATCTTGTTTCTCATAATATAGGATTTGTCTTCTCTTACTTGTTGAGACAATTGTCAAGAAGACAAGAAAATATTAGAAGGTAAAATCACTTCTCTTCCATAAACAAGGAAAAAGGGAGGATTCCCAATTTCAACTCTGGGAGTTACCTGATCATAATGGTCAAAGAAAGCAATATGCTAGTTTTTGTGATGCTCTGAAATTATTCTATTAAGGATTTTTATCAAATCTTTGTTTTAGGATTGAGCAAGATCATTCCCCTGAGGGTAGTATTTTTTTTATTAATTAATTTTAATCCCTTTATTTGAGGCATAAACATATAATTGCTAAGAGGAAAAATAAGATGCATTATTAAAAACTAATGATTTTGGAACTCGAACATGAGTGACAATATCAGAATCTAAAAATGGTATTACATGTTTGTCATTAACCAATTGCAGAGGAGATAGCTTGACCCATATCGTAATGTAATCAACATTATTTATGATATATTTATGTTCTTAAGAGCAAGGAGGATTCACGAGACCAACAATGTCTAAGCCTCATTGTTGGAACTATGCTTCAATAGTAATAGGATGAAGGGGAAAGGCTAGTTTTTTAATCATGCAAGTAGTCTTTTGGTAGGTTCACATATTTGACTAGGGTGTAGGAATATTTAAATAAGGTATGCCAATAATATCTATCTCTCAATACCTTATGAGCAGTGGTGTCCCTACCAAAATAACCACCAACCAAACTAGAATGGAGTTCATGGAGTACTTTTTAAGAATCACCTTATTCTAGACAACAAAGTAATACCCCATTGTAATTCTTACAAAACATAATTTTATTGATTAGCTGATAAGGAGTGGATTTAAGACAACGTAATTATCTTTTTAACTTCCGGATGGGGAAGTGTTGTACCATTTAGCAAATGAAACCTGATATTAGAATACCAAGGATTAGGATCATTTGGCACATACAAACTTCATTTTTCATCAAAGATACTTCATTCTCTGAACAAGGATTCACGTTGGGAGAGTTAACATACTCAATGAATAGTTCTCAAAGTCCTTGACCTTTCACTATCTAGGTAGGTTTGATCTCTAAGTCATACTCTTGGAGGGTTGTCATCCAATGGGTCCTTTTTTCTCCTAATTCCTTTTTCACTAGTAAGTTTCTCACTACTAGATAAGGAACAATTACCATAGCTTTGGATTTCAACAGATATGATCTTAAATTATTTACTACCTTAAAGAGCACAAAGTCTTGTTAATCTACTATTGGGTAATTTAGCTTGGCTCCCTTAAAGTTAGAGCTCATAAATGCAATCATAATTTTACTATAATGCTCTATTGTTTGCGTAAGAATAGCAGCGTAAGTAGAATCGGAAGAAAATGTATAAAGTATGAAATCTCTAGAGAAATTTAGCCTCATTTGAGAAGAAGCCTTAGAGTGGATTTTTTATAGTGCCAAAAGCCTATTTTCTTGGTCTGTCCACCTATAGTTAGAATTTATTTTTACTAGAACTTGAAGTGGCTTAACAATTTTAGAAAAATTAGTGATGAATCGCTTGATGAAATTGATTTCCTCAAGGAAATACTACATGGCTTTTTTGGATTTATGAGGTAATCACTCGTTGGGAAGTTGCCCCAACATTATTCAAACCAAAGGGAACATTTTTGTATGAAAATGCTCCCCAAAGAGTTCTAAAGGAAGTTTTAAGTTGGTCAAAGGGAACCACCATAACTTGGTTATAGCCCAGGAAACTGTCCAAAAGAGACAACATCTGAGACCTTGAAACTTATTGAAGGATTCACTACATGGGAGGTATTGAGTAATTTCCTTTGTGAGAATATTTATTTAAGTTTTCGAAGTATACATAGAGACAAATTTCTCTTTCTTTCTTCTTGACTGGCACTAAATTTGCAACGGATTGCATATGACAGATATGGAAGATAATTTTAGCCGCTAAAACATTGTTAATTTCACTCTTAATAGTTGGCTCTAAACTAAGGTGGATTTTCCTCAACTTTTGATGGAAAGGATTGGTATGAGGTTTTCTGGGAATAGTACATTGCATAATGTTTAGATCAAAATTTTTAAGGTGCTCATAGTTCTAGGAGAACACATCTTTGTATTTTTTGAATAAGTTGATAAGATCTTCCTTTTCCTCGGAGGTACAATTAGTTCCTAGGTTAATATTTTTTGGATTTTTTTATGTTCCCAAATTTATGACATCTGACTACATAGTTGAATTATCAGTTTTACAATTAACAATTTTTTCAAATATGTCTTGTAAGTCATAAAAATTATCAAGATTAAAAACATGTTTAGGGATAGGGTTTACCAAATCAATTGATTCATCCACTGATCATTGGCTTTGAATGTGAGAGGATTTGTGAAGGTTCTCTTTGTGAGTTAAATCATCAATTATAGTGTCATATAAGCTGTATTCGTAAAGTAGGAACTCAAGTATCTGTGGGTCATGATAAACAATTTACACCAATTAGTGAAATTATTTGGTATTGATGGCCTAAAAATCAATTCAATAGAAAAATAATCAAGCTAAAATTTGTCAATAGGAATTAACCTAGATGATACATTTTCTAGCAAATAAACTTCTTGATTCAGAGTCCTATGAATAGGAGTAATATTAAATGATGAAATTTTTTAAATTAGATCCCATGCCTCTCTTTGGTAATTTTTCAAGTGAGTCTAAACATAGTGTATATAATTTCTTACCTAATTAATGATCATTTCATAATCATCATAGACCTTTAAGTATCAGATTCCAAGGCCTAAACCCTTTTTGAGTCTGTGTGTGAGTGATTCATATTCTACAATATTATTAGTGCATTTGAATTCTAGTCTACAAGCAATAAACACTTCTTGGATCTAAACACAAACATCATCCACCTACATCTTCTTTAGATTTTGATCCATCAAAATATGAAGAAAAAAGTTCACATTTTGGATTAGAATTAACATCAATAAGTTTTTCTATTAGTTATTATTAAGTTATTAATAGTCAAAATTTCAGATTGTTGCTCACTGTTAGTAAAAGGAGAAATTTCAGTAGCACAGTTTCCAAAAAATGAATCAATATTTAAAGAGACATTAAACATAATTGGTTCATTGGGACCATCAATATTAATAACAACATGCCTCATGTATTTTTCTATGTTAACTCTAATTTTATTGGGCTCCCCTTTCCAGGGAAACCATATATGAGTTAAATATGTATCAATATACCCCTTTAGATGTTGCATCCAATCCCATCTTAAGAATAAACCATATGCTTCTTGAATTATTGTGACAACTATATCAAACATTTGGTGAAATATGTGATCTACGGACAACATGATCAACACTTGAGTGAATTCTCCTACCACTTTTACATTATTTCTATCAAATTGTACTATCTTTTCCTCAAATTTTTGAATTCAGGAATTAATTTTCATGCATACAAAAAGAGGCATGGTATTTGAGGAGACTCCCAAATCTCTCATGTGATTGTGAACATTGAGATTAAAGATCTCAAATATAAGCAAGAAATGAGGTGATTTCCTTTTCCATGGAGGAAAATGTTATAAAGTTTGTTTTAAAATATGCACATGATCAATTGAAAACTTTTCAAAACTACCTAAATTCCCATTAGGAGCAGCTTTTGTTTTACCAGAATTTCCAACAAATTACTATTGAACTTTCTGTTGTATTGAAGAAATTTTAAGTAAATTAAAAAAATAAGATATTAGCTTTTTGTTTCTTCAAATCTTCGATTATATCATATTCTAAATTTTTGATAGAAAATTTTGGAATATTTCATAGTTGTTCTTTAGAGTTCTTCACCCTATCAGAGGGAGAAGAGCCTTGATATTCAACTTGATCTTTACTACTTGTGTTGTATTTGTACAGGTTTGAAAATATTGAATCAAGATCATCTTCATACAACATGTCTGAAAAATTATCCATGGAGGAGGTTGGTTGATTATAATCTTCTTCAATATCATTTTTAGCCTCCTCTATATCATTTTCATAAGAAGTAGATTCAACAATAATTTCCTATAAAGTATATAATAAGCCTTCAACAGTGAGGCCTTCATTTTGGGGAGTAGGTTTACCTTGAAATAATTTCCTATAAGAGGTTTTAAAATTTTCCCCCTATTGAAAAGGTTCTTTTGCAGAATTTTTTCCAAGATTGGACAATTAGTTAAGAGATTTCTGAAAGATTTCTAGATCAAAAGGAGATAATTCCTTCTTTTTTCCAGGTTGTTTCGATGTTGACTCATATTTTTTGCTAGAAGATGAGGCTTGGTCACTTTTTTGTTAGAATTAGGTTTCAATATGAGAATTTATTTCTTAACAAAGGAAGTGTTTTCAATGTTACTTGTAAAGTAGCCTTTTGAGCGTTCTTCACCCACATAACAATATTGGTAGGCAAATATTTAACATAATAGGAAACTATTAAGTTTTGGACATGCATAGAATCACTAGGAATAATTTTTTTTAATGAAAGGAATTGTACATTAAAATATTTTAACTTTTCTTTAATTTCCATTTTCATGTTTGATATCTCCAAGACTAGGACTTATGGGGTTTTATCATCTCTAAATTTGTCTAACAATGTAGTTTCAAATTATGCTGAAAAGGTAATTGTTTGAGACGGTTGTACAAAGTACGATGTTGTAGATTTTCCCTAAAACATTTAGGTGAACAACCTACAAACTACATCTTCGTGGCACACACTTTTCTATCTAATATCTAACATACAAGCTTTAATATGTTCCTAGTTGTTTAGAATCTCGATCAAAAATAGGGAGAAACTTGTGTGGATTACTAGGTAGAGGATTATGCACACTGAGCATACCAAAAACCTATTGGTTGAGCCATAGAGTGACATGATTATTTTCTTGGTTACACTTATTATTAGCGATTCTTCAAGATCCCTCAGATTTAGATGACTAAGAGGAATCTTATTCACTAGAGGAATCTTCTAGAGAATATGGCGATCTAGGTGGAAGGAGGTGGAAAACATCCTCCAAAAAGAGTGGGTTGGGTAGATTCATCAACGGGTTGCTTATAAGTCGATTGGTTAAGCTTGATATAAATTCTACCAGTTAAGATATTTTTCAATATGTTTTATTAGTAACTGACAATTTGAGTAATATATGTGTGGGGATCCAATGCTGATTCTTCTTCTAAATGGAAATTAATAGGTGAAACAAGATGTTGAGACAATAATCTTTCAATAGACCTTTCTATTTCTAATCTCTCTTGAGTTTTGGAAAGAAATTCATGAGACCTTTTCTGGTTGATCTAAGAGTGAACTTGTGAATGGGTTGGAGTTGAAGGTTCATTGATTGTTTATTTAGGAATAGGTTGAAGTTGAGAACTAGAGGAAGTCTCTGTAGGGGGAGGGTCTAAGTGAATTCTCATGACAAAGGGGGAGAATAACAGTCTGCCTCTTATGGCTTCACTTAGCCATTTAAATTCAAGTATGTCCTCCTTATAAGGTCATTTGGTTGACTCAACTTTTGACACTATAGCCAGCAAAGGGGATGTGACCCAAATCAAGGATATTTAAATATACCAAGTTGTTTGGAATGATCACTCCTAGCAGGTTTTAAGGCTTCATTGGCATTTGGATCCTTTATATTATGAAGAAGAGAACCAAGAAAACCTAAGGTTAACTAGTGAAATCTAAACTAGTGTTAATATACCTAAATATATCAGTTAATGGTTAATGAAATGTAGAGTACAAGTTAAATAATTAATGAAAAAATAGATTAGTATTGTTGACAAGGTTAATCCTCTCCGTGGATAGAGACAATCCCTCTAGCCTAATGAGTGGGTATAGAAACTAAAGGGACAATCAACTAGACATCAGCCCAGGTTATGATTGAAAGGTAGAACAAGAGAGAAGGCCTACCTTGCTATGATGCTAATCTGATTTCCTTTGTTGAGATCCTTGAACCGCTCATGTCACGACCTTGTTCCTACTTCTTTCAGTTCATATGTACCTGAAAAAATGACCAAGAGACAAAAAAGCATGCCAAAACCAATAGCAAATCCAATAATAATCTATTTATATGATCAAGGAATGCCAAACCAATACATACATGAACATATATATTTTGGGAACATGAACCAGCAATTGTATTATTATTTAAAGAGTAAAGGGGAAGCTTACAACCATATCCTTGATGTTGAAAGGATCTTCTTCAGTGGTAACCCAAGTCCAAGCCAAGAAACTCTCCAACGCTCCTTCTCCAAGTCTAATGAATAGTCTCTAAGCACAACCTTAGCATATGGGTGAAAAGGGACATAGATCAACTAGACCAACCATTCAGGAATGGGAGAGGATGAATTTATAGATTGGGAGAGAGTTAGGACTTCTCCAAAGATAGGATTAGGCCCACATCTCAAGGAGGTAGCTCATAGAGATAAGACAAAGAGGTCAAAATGGGAGGATTCGACCTTATCTATGTGAAACCACCTCTAGATCGTTGTCGTGGAAGCTTCTAGATCATGAAACTTCTCATCTCCTTTGGGAAAATTACCTTTTTTGGATCATCACGGGTATATGAGAAAACAGAGTAATGTCATCATGGGTCAGGTATAGTGCAACATGCAGCCATCATGCTTTTTAGCCTCATAAGAGCGATGATGCTCAAATTAGGGTTGAAGAGCTATTTTCTTCAACGGAAGCTTAAGGAATTTTGCAATCAATGTCTTAGGAAGGCTTTGAACTGCATATGTGAATGAGTACACTGAATTATGGTCATGTCTCAAGAACTTCAGGGTATTTCATAGGGAAGAGCAGGAGGTGTGAGAAAATACTATGTAACAGATGCCCCATAAAGCATGAAGGTAGAACAAGGAGTGATTACTGATCAAGAATTGGTCAAGGGACCTGCAAATCAAAGACGCATATACATACACATATCTCAGATCAAAACATGAATCTACGACATGGACACATCCATCCAAATGATGAAGACTATATGAAAATATCCATGGCATGGACGCATCCATCCAATACAGAAGTTTCATGTATAATCTAAGATCCAAGGCATGGACACATCCATCTGATATATAAGGATCATCATAAACATAAAGTCCCCATGGTATGGTCACAACCATCTGTATAGTAGAAACATGTATATAATCATGAATAACATATAACTCCACACAACCTGAGTCATATTAGACAAGACTCAGTGTCTTGCACTCAATCTTGACCCAATCAATGTATGAATGCTAGCGTGCGAATAAATGTGTTGAAGTCGAACATGCTAGAAAACCACCTGCTCACTGGCTAATGATGTGGACTATTAACAGGTATGATAGAAAGCACCAATAATGATAATGGTCCTCAAGGTGCAACAGTATAATCTGTGAATGTGATAATGAAGTTGAGGTCGAACACTCATGGAATCACTCATCAAAAGCCAATAATGAAGACCTGTTGTCAGATGTGAATAAATAACCATTAAGGCATGCCATTTCTAAGGTACTAAAAGCGAGTTCCTAAGTCATTTTCCTGGATAGTGAACTGAAGTCGACATGAAGTGACCCTTTGGATGAGGGAATAATGAATCCTCATCATCGACATGAAACAAGGAATAAAGTGGAATAATTTTCAAGACTATAACAATAACTCAAAGAATGTATAGGTAAATAAATGCAAATTGGAATTCTCTTGAACATATTGGCAACATGACTCGGGAGTGTGGAAGCATCGGACTCATCATGGGACTAAAGTTCATGATGACAAAGTGGAATAGTCAAATGAGAGGCAAGACATATCAGCCAAATGTCGGAGGAAAATTGACTGAGTGAGGATATCCCAAACCCGAGATGAGAGAAAAATAGTGTCATGTTCAAGAGTGACATGATGCCTATACAAAGGATGTCTCATCTTCATTTTTCCCTACTATTTCTAGTGAGTACCCCAATTATTTTTATCACGAGCTTCAATCGGATAGCATGTGCTTGTTATGTAAGTTCATTCTTCAAATGAATCCATCCTATTAAGTTTTATAAGCCCTAGGAAGGAGAAGATCGGTCTCGTCATGGTGACGAGTCTTTCGTCACAAAATTTTAATGAGCCTACTATAAGAATAACTTGGTATCTTTTTCATGTTTAGGGAGTTTGAAAAAGAAATGAAAAAGAGAACTCCATCATGTCCCTTTTCATAATTTGTCCCTCGAACTCGAAAAGGTAGAAAACAATATTTGAGGGAACCTCTTAACTAAGTCGACCAGGGCATACCTTTTTCATAAATAGTTAGTCTCATCTCGAAAAAGGGCTAAATGTATACTGAGGTGATGTCGATTCATTTAATTTTGACGAGTTCAAAGTGAAATGTACTCGAAAATCTTTTCATATTTTGAGATTCAGAAAGGAGCTTAAAGATAACTTTGCCTGGAGGAATGAGTGGTATAAAAGGATTGCAATTAGTTTTGGTCATGATGGAACTGCTCAAAACATTTAAAGGTGAAGAGGCTGGCTAATAGGGCCACTCATTGTACATGTTCCCCAGGAAAGGGTAAAACAACCAAGTGAAGGCATATGATTGGCCAAAGAGATGGTGACAATGGAATGAAAGGACCAAGGCTCGTCTGGTAAAAATTGGTTGATAAAAATGGCAATCATGAGATGTAAAGTGGGAATGATTTCATTTTTACACAAGATTGAAATGGAAATAAACTATGCTTGGGTTTGGTTTCATTTTTACACAAGCTTGAAATAGAAAAAAAATATGCTTGAATTTGGTTTCATTTTTATGCAAGCTTGAAACAAAGATAAACTATGCTTGAGATAAGTTTGCATGCCCACAGGATAATGACTCAATTATAGGTGCATGCCCCCTTGCTTCATTGCATTCATCTAAGTGGATGGAATGAAGGTTGACTCACGAGATCAAGTGAAAGACTCGACTAGGATTTTACGAGATCTAATCAAAGACTCGAATTGGAAGGATGTTTGTCATTTTTTAACGAGCTTGACACAGGGAAAGAACCATGCTCATGACCTATTTCATTTTTTAAAGAGGTTGACATAGTAAAAGAACTATCCTCCTCATCCTTGTTTCATTTTTTAAGGAGCTTGACACAAGACGAGGAACTCTGCTCCGTGGTCCTTGTTTCATTTTTTAACGAGCTTAACACAAGACAAGGAACTCTGCTCCATGGTCCTTGTTTCATCTTTTAAGGAGCTTAACACAAGACAAGGAACTCTGCTCCATAGTCCTTGTTTCATTTTTTAACGAGCTTGACACAAGACAAGGAACTTTGTTCCAGCCGTTTATCACAACCCAAAAGAGGCCATGGCTTCCAAGAGGTTATCATTAGGTGGAAGAACAACACTCTAGAATGGATACATGTCCAAGGATCCAAATGAAAAATCGGGCTCCAATGCCCTCAACACATGATGCACTACATCACCTACTAGATCGTCAGTAGAGGTGGGAAAGAAACAGGTGGCGACGTAATTAATATGTGGCAGGTGTGATACTAATTGGATATAAGAACCATTTAGGGATGATGGTTGAGTGGGAGTTGATTCAAAACCAATGAATGTAAGTTGATCAATGATCACAATGTTTCCTTTATGCGGGAAACACATGACTCGAAAGAGGGAAGAAATAAGATCTCCCATAACATAAACATAGTCACAACCAAGGAGTAGATTAAAACCTAAAGGGCCTTGGACAACCATCACATCTATGTAGATAGTCTTTCCTCCCAAAGTAATAGGCAACTTGGGAAGGATCCCTAACAGTTGATTGGTTCCTCTATTAAAGGCTAACAAATTCTAGTTGATGGGGACAAGCTGGGGAGAACCTAAAGCTTTCCAAGTAGTTGAGGACAAGATGGTAACATATGTGCCCTCATCTATGACTATGCTAGGTATGACCATATGGTAAGCCTGTACTGTAATCTACAAAGGCACAAAAGATAGAAGACGATATCCTGCCAGCCAACTCCAATCAAAATAAGTGACCAAACTACTCGGAGGCGGTGTCGCAGGAACGTGAGATCTTCCCTCCTGCTCTGTGGGAACATGAGAAATTCTCTCATGCACCTAGAGAATAGGAGAATTTACCTCTAGTTCATTCAAAACTAAAGAAATTAGAAGAACCTGAGTAGTATGAGGTTCACTCTCTACCAAAAAGGTACGGTTAACTAAACTGGAGTTGGGTCTACCATTTTCTCAACCAATGGCTAGTCGAGAATGAACTCATGAGACTCTCTTACAAAGAGAGTGGGGTTGACCAAAGATGACTTTTGATCAATCACTAGATCAACTAATGAAGGATCAGGGGAAATCTTTTGATAACCAACTAGAAGGCGAGGTTGAGAAGCTGTAAGGTTTTCCAACTCTTTGGAAGCTTCATCCATAAGAGGACAAAGGTGAATGGGATGATTACCTTCACACAACTTATGAGGAAATTTGACTTTTCCCTTTTTCCCATGACATTTATTGTTACTAGTTGAGGGTTTGTCACCAGCATGATAAACCGAAGCTGATGACAAAGGTCAATGTGAATCTGTGGACCACACTTCTAATAGCTTGGGAATACCATGACAATTTCAAATAAGGTGGCCACCCTTACATAACATGCAAGGGAATTTTACTTTCCAGTTGCATCTATAGAAATGGTTGCTTGGTTAACCCCTTGCTTATTTTACTTCTTCTTCTTCGTCCTCTTCTTCGTCCTCTACTTCTTATTCTTAGTTTCCTGGTTACTAGAATCTAGAGTTTCACCAGGCGAAGAGGAAGAACGAGCTGAAGAAACAGGTGAAGAAGGCAAGGGTTCAACTTTAGGATCAACATGAGGTTGATGTTGTTTAGGTGGAGGAGAACTCGGTTGAAAAGAAGTTTGGACACTCGGAACCACCGAGCTCGAAAACAACCAAACTGGCAGACCAATGGTCAATCCAAGAAGGGACAACATTGCCATAGAAGGAGCACCAACGTTTCCAAAAGAGGAAAAAAGACTAGGATTCCCATCAGAGGGGCTTCCTTCTGGTAGACTCAGGAAAATTTTCCATTAGTATCAACCTAAGATCTACTAAGGAGTAATTCCACAGGAAGGATGTTGTTCCGTGGTCAATTAATTTTAGAATTTGAAACAAAAAATTTTCCTTTTCATGTTTTAAGAGTTGAGAAAATGACAAAATGGTGACTCTAGTCTCTTTCGATGGTTTAGCGAGCTTGAAAAGACAAGTGCTTGATGATATTTTCAATTTGAAAGAGTTAGAATAGATCAAAATGACTACTCAGGTGAATCTAGGTAAAAGGAGTACCAAGTAACTATGAATTGCAGTACACACCTCAGCAAATAAATTTACAAAGGACTTGATGTATGTGCAGGCAATCTCCCTGAATGTTGTGTTCAGTGTATCACATTTACAGGGCGGTAGACTCGACTTCCTATGGATAAAGGATTGCAACCTAGAGGGCTCTCCGTTTATATACGCGACGGTACGGGGAGCACAAGTTTGTGATACCGTTGTCTAATGCCGAAGTGAATGATAACTGCTAAGTTTTAAAGACGTCAAAACACATCTCTAACCTAGACCACTAGATATGATCATTAATGTTTAAAATTCTCCTTATATTAATTGATAGATTTTAATTTTATCTTCAATTATGTTTCAGTTTTAAGGCTTTAATGATGTCACCTAAACACCTATGATGCAACTATATGAGAAAAGGAAATTTTCCACTTCAATGAGCTAGACTAACCAAGGGAACAAATTTCAATCAATAATGCATCAAATGGAATGCATCATGCAAAATTCCTTCCACTAACTTTCACTTTTGTCTTCCAAATGGAAGATGTGAAAACAAAATATAATCTTTCATTTCACTAAATGCAATGCCAAAAGTAAAAATTATTTCCACTTTTCACTATCCTAAATGAAACTTTTCTAAATAAAATGATTTTGAATTTACTAAGATGCATTTATATGAATTATGTTTTTCTTTTTGTTTTGAATGATTTGATGCACCTAATATAGTTTTTTAGCTTTCAATCAGTGAAAAATGTGATCCATTTTCAATGATGAATTTCAAAAAATAAATTTTCAATGCAACTAATCTAACGCATTTTCACGAAAAGAAAATTTCAAAATACAAGCTAAAACAAATGCAAAACAATGTTTTCAATGATTTCTACAAAAAACAACACTCAATCAATCAGAAAAACAAACATCTCAGTGACACCAACAAGCAGAAAATGATGACCAATTGACTAGAAACCCTAGAACTCAGTCAGATTTCACTTTGAAGTCAATGAGACAGATTTTGCAAATTAGTCAAGGAAATCAATCAAAAAAGTGACAAATCTAAGAATACAGGATGGGAAAAGACCTTGTGGCTAAGACACACTGGATTCTTAGGAAGAAACTTAAAAAATTCTCACATACAAGGATCATCACTACTTTATATACTCAAACCTTTGATGGCATCACTATTTTGTATAGCAAAAGTAGTGATGATTTCGGCATGAACAGAAAATGAAGATTTTTTTTTCATCGCAACTATAAAGGTAAAAACTGCGACGTCATCGAGACTGTAAAGGGTAAACCCGCGATGGTCGAAGAATATGGGAAAAATCTAAAAATATTCCAAGAAATGATACAAACTTAGCACTCTAAGGAAATAATTAGTGATGGTATAAACCAAGATTGATGCAGACAAGCCGAAAAATCGAAGGTTGCTCAAACTAGTCGAAAGATCAGGGCAAAATATTGGATGGAAAGGGTCATAGGCTCCCAGTGGAGTTGCCATTTTGTTGACAAGGTTAAGCCTCTCTGTGGATAGAGATGATCCCTTCATCCCAATGAGTGGGTCTAGAAACTAAAGGGACAATCAACTAGACATCTTCCTAGATTATGATTGAAAAATAGAACAATAGAGAAGGCCTACCTTGGTCTGATGCTAATCCAATTTCGTTTGTTGAGATCCTTGAACCACTCATGTCATGCCCTTGTTCCGGCATCTTTCAGCGCTTATATACTTGCACAAATGACCAAGATACAACAAAGCATGCCAAAACCAATAGCAAATCCAATAATAATCTATTTAGCTGATCAAGGAATGCCAAACCAATACATATATGAACATATATATTTTGGGAAGATGAACTAGCAGTTGTATTATTATTTAAAGAATAAATGGGAAGCTTACAACCACAACCTTGATGTTGAAAGGCTTTCCTTGAGTAGTAATCCAAGTCCAAGCCAAAAAACTCTCCAACACTCCTTCTCCAAGTCTAATGAACAGCCTCCAAGCACAAGCTTAGCATAGGGGTGAAAATGGACATAGATCAACCAGCCTCTAACTTGACAAACCATTCAGGAATGGGAGTGGATGAATTTATAGACTATGAGAAGGAGTGAGGACTTCTCCAAAGAGAGGATTAGGCCGAAATCTCAAGGAGGTAGCTCATAGAGATAAGAAAAAGAGGTCAAAATGGGAGGATTCTACCTTATCTATGTAAAACTACCTCCGGCTTGCCGCTATGGGAGCTTGTACATCATGAAGCTGTTAGAATTATGA
The DNA here is from genome assembly GCA_000404065.3 of Pinus taeda. Taxonomy (NCBI): domain Eukaryota; kingdom Viridiplantae; phylum Streptophyta; class Pinopsida; order Pinales; family Pinaceae; genus Pinus; species Pinus taeda. The sequence goes on from APFE030306554.1 coordinate 58,014, forward strand.
TACATATGTTGTACTTGATGGAAACCCACTCATCTCAGATGATAAATTATAGTGCCGCAAATTTATTTTCTAGTTAACGGACTTTCATGCAGAGAAATGTTCACGCACTTTCATGCAAAAGAAACTTCCTTTCATGAAGAGAAAAGTTCATGCACTTTCATGCAGAGAAAAGTTCATGCACTTTCATGCAGAGAAAAGTTCCTTTCATGCAGAGAAAAGTTCACGCACTTTCATGCAGAGAAAATTTCCTTTCATGAAGAGAAACGTTCACGCACTTTCATGCGGAGAAAAGTTCCTTTCATGCAGAGAAAAGTTCACTGACTTTCATGCAGAGAAAAGCGCACACACATGGGAAATCTTATGGTTGGTTCATGGTATTAGTCTGGCAGTTTTTTATCCTATGGTTTTGGTCCATGGTATTGCTTCCAAAAATGTTGATCCCAAGTATTGGGTCCATGGTATTGAATTGTTATGGTTTTTGGTCCATGGTATTGTGAAAGGCCTAAGGCTATAAAAGAGGAAGGAGATCATTTGGCAAGGCATCTTCTGAATTATTGAATATCTGATAAAGTGCTAGAT
>APFE030306570.1:0-10056 GCA_000404065.3 Pinus taeda
AATTATTTATACATCATCTATTACTTATATTCAATATTGTATAATATATAATGAGTGATTTGTATTTTAAATGGATTAATATCATTATTTGTATTAGTGAAAATTATTTTTGTTTGTTTAAGAGTTGGTTTTTTTAAATAAGCTAACCACTTAGGATTTAGAGATATTTAATATTTAACATAAGTGAAAGCTTGCTTTTTATGGATTACAAGTCTATCATTATTGGTGGCATAGTTTTCCTTATATAAAAGTGATGAGTCAGATAGCAGCCAAAAATAACTGTTCTCATGGCTGATTAATGAAAGATTTTCCAGGATATATTTGAACCAAAAATATTGACCTTAAAAAATTAATTAAAAAACTCTGAAGACAAATTTATAAAATTTAGATAAGATAAACTACAATAAATTTTTTATTTTTTAATGAATAAACCGATTTGACATAGATAATTACAGTGATATGTGGAGAGTAAACCCTAGACTAACCAACAGGCTGAATAAAACTCTGAAGACAAACTTATTAAATTTAGGTAAAGTAAACTAGAGTAGATTTTTTATTTTTTTAATGAATAAACAGATTTGACATAAGTACTTACAGTGATATGTGAAGAGTAAACTCTAGACTAACCAACCGGCTGATTAAATTTAGGTAAAATAAAATAGAGTAGATTTTTTATTTTTTTAATGAATAAACAGATTTGACATAGGTACTTACAGTGATATGTGAAGAGTAAACTCTAGACTAACCAACCGGCTGAATACTTAAGACGAAAATAAACTTTCAATTTCAAATTTCGAGCCATAAAAATTTATTGATTTAAGTCCATATCGATTTGTCATTTTTTACTTCAGGCATTTCACATGTTTAGCCATTTCACCGCCGTACCATTGTTGTAACCGAAGCTATAGTATCCGTATTACTTAGCCTGAAACACCACCGCATACATTTTGTCGTTGAACATTCATTCAGTAGGACGTTGTGAAAGATGAATACTGAACTTGACTCACTCGTGTCCTATCTGAAGCAAAATAAAACTTTACAGGCATACACTCGCTCATATGACTCATCATAAAATTTAATAATTTGAAGTCAACTTCAGTCATATGTCCGTTCATGAAAGTAAGCAGTTTGAAGTTTATTTGCTCGTATATTTTTTGTTCCCGGTTACAATCCATACAAAATATGAGTTAGAGTCGAATCGAATCAAAACAAAACGGACCTTTATAGTATCCTAGTTTACCCAATCACATGCCCAACGTAACAGGAGGAATAATGATGCGAAGTTAGGAATTGTTTTGGTAATATTAGAGAGGAATAATTATGAGACGTTAGAAAGTGTTTTGGTATTGGAAAGCAACAGCGATGAGATGCTAAATGGGTTTTCAAAATGGTGTATTTTTTCAATGGTGAGATGGATTATGATGTGATGTTGAAAGCATTTTGGGTAATATTGTATTTAGTGGAAAGTTGGTAATGTTAAAAAGTGGAAAATATATTTAAAAGTAGAAAGTAATAATTCAAATAAATAGAAATAATGAGGAAAAAACAAATTATTGCGGAGAAAAACTTTATATTTTAAATTATGTTGGATTTATGGTTCAAAATATTGTTGTGAATTTGAAGAATCATAGAAGGAAATACAAAGAAGAAAAATTGCAGAGTCATAAGGATATAGAGAAAAAAAATCTTATAGCTATAGATTTTAGGTGGAAGGTAGCTTTGAAATGGGTGAGAAAATTGTTTGCACATTAATGTTAAAGGAGGTGAACCCAAGTACCCTCTAGCCTTTAACACTAAGAGAAGGAGATGGCCAAAATTTTCCATATAAGAAAGTAATTCAAGAATGCAAATATTGATGCTATGAAAAATCTCATTGCATGAAATCTAGTTAACAAACTTCTAGATCATGTCAACAACTATATGTTAAATTAGAGAGAAGATTAGAGGTACCTAGTCAACAAATTTGAAGTTGGTGTAAAAAATGAAATGTAGGAAAATGAGTTGGCTTTCCAAATATAATTTTATTTATAAAAATTGTGCCTAACAATGTGAATTTTGAATTTTCCTAACACTAGTATGTTAATTTTCATGAAAATATATAATGCATACCTTTTTGTTCGTACAACCTTTTGATTATTTAAATTATGAATCTTGCTACAAAAACTTGTGGAGTTGTAGAGAATAAAACATTTTTGCGTACAATTATTTTTCCAAAATTGACCTAACATTGCTATACATTGAGTGTATATAACATATTCTCGAGAGTTGAATTTCGAGGGAGTGTAGGAGAAGAATGCCAATGTCAACATACAAGGGGCTTTCTTTACTTTCTTCTCAAGCAGTCTGGTCGGCTGGTGCGAGGTCATACATCATTGGACTAGAACAATGTGTGTTGAGCAGGGATGGAGAATTAGAGGCTCTGAAGCTACTTTTTTGAATGCAGGAAGAAGTTGGAAAACCTAAGTATGTTATGGTCGTGAGCATTCATCTTGACTGTGGGAGCTTAGTAGCTCTACAACATGGCAAAGGGATCCATAATTACACTATTAAGGGTGGTCTTGAATCAGATGTTTATGTGGGAAGTGCCCTTGTAGACACATATGTGAAGCGCAAAAGTATGAAGGATGCGTGCAATACATTTGACAAAAATTTTTGAGAGAAAAATTGTTGCATGGAATTCAAAAATTGTAAGATATTGATAGAATGGCATGCTTGACGATGTCACGATACTATTTCGAGAAATGTAATGAGTAGGTGTTAAGCATAATGTGATCTGATGAACTTCAATGATTGCAGTTTATGTAAAGAATGCACATGGAGAGGGGTCTTTACAAGCCTTGAAAGAAATGAGTGCTTTCACCGTGAAACTAAACTCAGTTATCATGGTTAGTGCTATCCCACATGTGTTGACTTTGTAGCTCTAAGTTGCGGTAAGGAAATCCATGGTTATATGATTAGAAGTCAAATTGTGTGAGATTTCTATGTGGAAAGTGTTTTGGTAGACATGTATGCTAAGTGTGGGTGCATTGACAAGGCACAACAAGTGTTTAAAAAAATGAATTAGATAAATTTAGCTTCATTGAATGCAATAAATAGTGGTTATGTGATGCATGGCCATGGCAAGGATGCCCCTACAATGTTTTATGGAATATAACTGGTTGACTGGAAGCATGTCCACATATCATTAACTAGTATCCTTTACATGGGTAGCCAAGCAAGCCTAGTTGATAAAGCCTTGATGGATATACAACCTACAGAGATGTTCCTCCCTACGCACATGAGTGATATGATTTTACAAGGAAAACTCCCTCCCTTTCGTAGTTTTATGTTGGATGAAAGATAGGAAGAGTTATACAAGGAAATATTCCAAATCGTCATTAAAAATATAAATGGTAAATTCTCCCTATTTCAGGTCATGTCTTCGAACTCTATGGGAAATTTGAAGCAGCAAATCATGTATAGGTTGGGCATCTTTGTAAAAATTCGGTGTCTTCTTTCTGAAAAGAGGATGCTTCAAGATCTTTCCATGATGAAGGACTATCGAATCTCAAGGAACTCTATCACAATCTTGAACCTTGGGCTTCGTGGTGGAGCTCTGGGTTTGAGGACCTCTAGCAGATTCGCCTCCCACAGGGATGCGATGCAGGGAAATGCTTCCACACATGCAAATCAGCCTTAAATCAACCCAAGTCCCTACATTGTAGAAAAAATAAAGCATGTGTTTGCCATGGAGGTTAATCTTCCATAGTTAAACTCATTTTTTCTACTCTATAATCAAAGACTATGATGTGCAGGTTTAATGGTTTTTTCCTAGATTTGACATTTTACACCAGTGGGTATTTTCATCCAGAACTCCCAACTGTGAGATCTATTTATGTTTCAAAGGTTTTTTTACCATCCAATTTGATACTCAAAAAAATCTGGAAAGAGTATTGAATGATGGGCCATGGTTCTGATGTAGAGGTGGGTTCTTCATTACCCCATGATTACCAAATTTTGATGCCACAAAAATGGTGGTCTCCACTATGCCAGTATGGATGAGGCTGCCAAATCTCCCCCTCCCTTTTTGGCATCACACAGTTCTAGAGTAAATTGGAAACACTAGGAAAATTAAAAAAGATGGACAACACAACAATAGAGAAAGTCCTTTTTTCTTTGCCAAAATATGCATAGAGATACACCTCAACAAAGGTCTACTTGACTACATAATACTAAAACACAAACTTTCTGTGGACCCAAGTATTAGAATATGAGAACATGACTTTCACATGTTGAATATGGTTCCAAACAGGACACTTGCAGAACACATGCCCTTAGGAAAAAGAGATCCCAAAAATCAAAAAGAGGCAAGACCATAAATCAAAATGAGGTAGGGTTATGATCCTCACCTCTCAGAAGAAGAAGAAGAAGAAGAAATCATGGAGAACCATCCAAACCAATCAGAAGTGGAAGCATGGATCTAACATGGTAGCATATCTCATATGTAGAATGGCATTGAAGCACAAGAGATTCAGACAACAAAACAAAAAAAATGATGCACATACAGGGAATGGGACAGGGGGTTCAAAGAGAGTTCATGTTTCTAAGAGCTCTAACTCAGAAAAATAATCCCCACCAAAGTCAACAAGATGTGAACTTGCAATGGTTCTGGTTGACCCAAACACAGGGGAATGACAAAAAGTGCAGGAAAAAAAAGGCAAGAAAGAGAAGTTAAGTGATTATTATCACATTTAATTTCTAAGTTTCATATGTTTTTTCTCTTTATCTCATAAGCTAGACTTATCTTACTAAACACTTACAACATATGAAAAAAGTGATTTTGTTCCATGTTTCAAGACCAATAAAATTACAGGTCTTTTCCCTTTGAAAAAAATAAAAAAATTACAATGTGTGTGTGTGTGCGCGTTTCATCCTTGAAATTACAAGGACTACCATTAATATAACCTAAAGGACTTTAGCATTATCAAATAATATCTTTTCATTTTTTTAATTATAAGTCTTAATAACTTCTAATGCATCATATATTTTTTTCCGAGTAATTTTTTTTTTTAATTTTGACATCCATCCAATGCAACCAAAATTAGAATGTCCATATTTGTCCTTAAATCTAGCAATTTCTTATCAAACATATTCATATCTATTAGCATATTTAATTAAAAAAAAAATACTAAGAAAAAAAAACTTTCAGTTTAATGTTTTCAAAGAATTTTCCTTTAAGAGAAGCCTAACAATGTATGGAAAACATAGTTTGATATTTAGTTGGAGATGGATGAGTTTACACATAAATTGAATATTTTATAAATTTTAATAAAATGTTAATCGATTTTAATGGAGATTTGATTTGAAATTAGAAAATCATAAATTTAAAATTTTAATAATAAGAATTTTCCAGAATCATGGCTGCAATCCTAGTTTAAAATATACATTTACTTGAAATATTTCCAAAATTTTAATTATTAATTTAAATTGAAAAAAATTATAAAAATCACAATTTAAATTTTAACTGCAATTGATATAAATATTCTAAAAAAATTCAAAGCATATATATATATATTTATATAACCACAATTTTATTCTAAATGATATCTCCAAGATTATGATAAAACAAACAAAATGTGAAAGAGATAGCATGCTTTGTTTTCAAGGATTTACTTACCAGATTCAAATAAATGGTTAAAAAAAGAACAGTTTGTTAAGTCTTACTTTATTTCCCACTTAGAAACAACATTACTATTTCAAACAAGATGTGTTGGAATCACATATTTGAGTTTAAGATGGTAATTTTGTTTACAACTAAACAAGATTTGTTGAAATTACAAATTTGAGTGTAACTTGATAAATTTATAATTCAAGTGCTCAAAATTTTCAAACCATTAAATCTATTTATTACGACAATTTCATGATAAATTATCACTAAATTCAAATAAAGCACGAAAATTTGAAAAATCGGACAACACTCGTTTGAAGCAAAGAAATTATTTTGATTCAAATAAATAAATAAAAGACAGTCTTAATTCCCATTTATGAATAATTAATGTTAATTTTGTTTAAAATATATATATTTTATTGAAATTAGAATTTTACACTTGAGAGTTCACTTTTTTGGGGTTAACATTGAATAGATTTATATAGTTAAAAAAACCACAAATTCATGCTAAATTATATCACCCAATTCTAATAGAGGACGTGAAAAAGCATGTTATACTGCTCGGTTTTCAACGATGTGCTCTCCAGATTTAAGTGAATGCATATAAAAGAGAACAATCTCTTACGTGTTACTCTACTCCCCACTCCGAAAAAAGTATACTAGAGAATACGCCTTTTTGACATATTAATGTGTGATGGGCTGCCTAAACATTAAGTCACCCGTTCTCACCAAATTGTCGTACACAATCTGTGGAAATTGTGAGATCCAAGACGTTACGCTATTTCGCAATGAGATTATTACAGCTCAAGAAGCTTTTTAATAAGCTTTTTCAACCAGTCCAGCATTTTGAGCTAGTCCATAATTTTGCTTTAGTTACGTTTGTCAAAAGGTTGTGAAATCGACAGCTGAAATGCAGACGTAAGCAGATGACATACGTTGAAGTTGTAAACCTATGGCATACATTTGAATTTTGAGGCATCGGAGGCTACAACATTGATGAATGACGTGACAGTGGACTCTACTTGTCAGTGTGTCACACTGGAAAATTAACTCATGAGTTAAGAAACATTACACACGGTCGCATTTGCATTGCATTTTCTAACAGATAGGATAGCTATCAGTTACTGTACATATTGTTGTCCTGTGCCCAAACGGTAACCTGTTCGGCTTCGTGTTCAATCTCAAAGCCAAACGTTCTTCCTCCTCTGGCCAGCACTGTTGGAGCTAGTGTTGCTATGGCTTCTTCATTCCCAATTGTGGAGTAATCATGTTTATCACCAACCTGCACTTCTCCCACCGGAGGCAACTCATACCTCTTCTCCGTATCATTATTAATGTAAATTGGTGCGCTCAATTTTACTTCATCGTATATCAAATTCCCAAGATCATTGCAATCGTCCCGATCCTGAGACTGGATCTTAGAGTACTGATCAACGTCGGCCCATAGAATTTCTGGTGCACTAAATTGGGAGCGGGAATGATGTGGTGGGTATGACTCAGCTTCTGGGTAAAGATTACTAAAATCAGCTGCATTTGAGTAGGAATGGCCAGCGCTCCGTGCAGTTGTTCCAGGAGTTGCTGTCAAAAGAGAATTGTCGATCTCAATATTAAGCATCTCGCCATCTTTTCCAACTTCCCATTTCATCGAGCCACTGAACTCATCAAGAGCGGGGATAATGTTGGTACAGCCAACAGAATTACTGCCAGAGAGAGGGGCTTCGTGCAGTGGCAATGTAATCCACGGGTCTATGAATTGACCGCATCTCGATGATTTTGCACTCTTATAAGTGTGCCCTTGTGATTGCAGACTAGGATATGTAAAAGCCTGAGAGAAGCTCTGACTGGTGTGAGTAGAGGTAGAATCAGTCCACAGCTGAGAGCAAGTAATAAGCTGGTTGTTGATGGGGTGTATATCAATTGCAAACTCATTGTTTTGCTCCTGTACTTGTACATACTTTAAATCCGATCCGTTCTGAACACCATAAAGCTCATTTTCTTCAGTGATCAATGCATTCAAGATGTTATCAAGGGACTGCAGGCACCCTTCAGGAATGACGTCCGATGGTTTGGCGGAGTGAAACCCCGTATAAGCATCATGAGCCTGGGCAGAGACTGAATTGGATTCCGAGGGGACGTTAAATTTTGTGCTGTTGTTGCCGTTGGCTTTGGTGGAGGAGGAGCAGGGAAACCCGTTGAGCTTCTTTATGAGATAAGAGTTCCAATAATTCTTGATCTCGTTGTCCGTGCGTCCAGGCAAATAGGAGGCAATTTGAGACCACCTGCGTCGTCAACGTCATTCACTTTTCGAAATCGATGGACAAAAAGTAGCAGTTAAATGGAACAATTATTAATAGAGAAATCAATGAATAGAAGAGAGCAGAGGTGCAGGAATGGATCAAAAGAAAACCTATTGCCCAGAATAGAGTGTAAGTTTATGATCAGTTGTTCTTCTTGGAGAGAAATTGCACCGTGTTTAAGGCCAGGTCGTAAGTAGTTACTCCATCTCAACCTGCAGCTCTTTCCGGATCTCTGGAGACCTGTATATACATGACTGAATTAGTCTAAGGTGTGCCTGTCTTAGGTAGGTTGGGAAGATTTTTTGTTTCTGGGGAAGTTGAAACGGTCTGCGATTCAGGTAATGGATATTTCGGAAATCCTATAAATATGAAATATATGTATCATATTTTTTTATATTCATCGAATTTCCAAAGTCTATTATAGAATTGAAAATTCTTAAACATAAAATTTACTTATTATTCACTATACACTTGAAAAATTCTCGATTATAAAAAGGAAACTTGACTTATTATCGATCTTGGCCCAAGAGCAGACGGTAGTCACCGAGAGTACTATATTTGTACAGACAAGGAAAACGGTATTCACTGAGATATTATATAGAGGATAGGGCACTCACTACAAAAACAAATTTTGCATTTCGTTACAACCACTTCGTGAAAAGAAGAATGCGAGGATAATTTTATTAGAAAAAAATAAAAAACATACTTCATAAACTTTCATGAAGTACTCTGTATTAAGTAAAATGATATGCGAATCTTAATGTTTCAGGTTTATTTTAAACAAAATTAATAATATTAACATTGTTAAAATACTAATATAAAGCAGAGTAGAGCTGAAAATTAAAATGAAACTGGGTACTTCTTTAATTACCAACATGTTTGGCCACATGGCTCCAGGTCCACCCGGTAAGGCAGTTATTCTTGTTAAAATATATAATTTCACTGCCCGCGCACGGGTCAGCGGTCAACTCAGAAAACCACCCAGTTCAAACCTAAACCACCGGTCTCATATCGCACCACCTCTCAACGCAAAGTGGTTTCCGTGCATCGAGCTCCGATGCAATTGGGAGCTGACAGCTGTTCAAGCGCTGATGTTGGCCTGACATCAGCACTGACAATCCATCGGAAGGTATCGTTCACCCAACTAAGCCTGTCCGATATCCGTCCGATCTTGGTGCTTCTCTCTCCGCCGTTTGATTTCCTGGAAACTGTCCGCCGGTTAAAGTCTTCACAAGTACGTACGGGGCCTGTTAAAAGTTAATGAGGCGTGGACCATATCCCATGCCTTATGATAAATACACTGTCATGTTTTGGTAATGTGTTAAATGTTCTACGGCGAAGTTATTATGGTGTATGGGCCGAAACCATATGGTAAGTTTTATTTTATTTTTTTTAATATGTTTTTTTAATATGGTGTTGACCCAATCCCTTTCGTTATGTAAAAAAAAAACCACGGGGATTGAAAAATATATGCGTAATGGCGCATTGTAAAAAATAGAGATGAAGTGTGGGTAATATAATTTGCATATGAAAAAAAAACACAGAGGGTCTGCAGAACCCGTGAAAAACCAGAGAGTTAAATTTTGAAATGCAGGGAATGCACAGAAGTGCATGAATATTTGTGGTCTGTAATGAAAAAGGATTTTATGCAGCAGGGTAAAGTTTTCTTTGTCTTTGTAATGTAAAAAGCAAAGTTTGCACAGCAGAGGAGGAGGAGAAGTAAATGAAAACCAGTAGCTTGTTTTGTTCCAAATCCATGAGTTGTTTCACACAGGTGAAAAGGTAAATCTGTAACTCTCTGTAATTTTGTTTTCACACAGCATGATGAAATGAAATATTTACACACAGTGGTGTAAAATTTCATAGGAGGCAGAGTAAATCTTGTGTAAATGTTTTGGTGAATCCCTCTGAGTGAAAGAGGATGAATATGTAAATGTTTTGCTTAAATGAATGGAAATTTTATGGTGGTGAAATACTCTGTCCTGTGTAATTATTTTTAAAAGACTTCTCTGTGTAAAAGATCTTGGAGCAAAGCAAACAGAGCATAGCCTCTGTGTTTTATATTTTGATGGTTTTGGTATTTTCCCATCTCCCAAACATAAAAAAAAAATA
>APFE030306578.1:0-10065 GCA_000404065.3 Pinus taeda
TGTTAGGGACGGAAGCTTCGGATCACTCACTCTCACTTTTCTCCTAGTATACCCATGATTAATTTTATTCCTATCTTCCATATTTCCAAAATATTTAATTATCCAAAATATTCTAACCTCTTAAAGATAATCTTACCTTAGTATCTGCAGAGGTCTGGTCATCATCACATCCACTAAAAGATATCGCTTCACCTCCCGTTGTTCCTTTGCGCATACCATTTTGAGGTGTACGGTCCTCCCACGCACATTTTCCTCCGCTAAATTTGTCAGCATAATAAAATTACAGATCGATATACTGCTAAAGAAAAGTTGAGAACCAGACATGGATTGAATCTTAGAAGTAGTGACCTGGGGTTGAAGACGCAGAAGTAGGGCAAATCTAGAACAGTGCCACTATGGCAAGCATCGATGATTGCATGCAGTCGAGCTCCCGGAGGAAGGGGTTTTACCAGCGTATCCTTGATCTCATTGTCCACAATCATCGCCGCCGTCTCAAATTCAAGAGGCAACAACGTTTCGTCGTAGCCATCAACTTCGTGGCCAGTGTAATCTTTTTGCTGAGAGCCATGCCGAGAATAATGAAACACCAGAGAATCCCCAGGTTGACAATCCTTCACTAGCCAACTCAGCCATTCAATAGAGGGTCGCCATTACCAGCCTAAAAAGAACACAAACCAGGTGGCGTATTTACATGCATCTATATATATATATATCAAATAAACTTAAAAATCTATCAAATAAACTTAAAACAATACTAAGAACAGAGCAGAGACTTTAATATTAACAACTGAAATCAGTATATAGAAAAACAGAGTAATCACTTTACATAGCGCAGAGGTAATACTGAAAACTTATAAGAGGTATACAAACATGGGAAACCATCGAATTAACAAGCGTATCACTGCTATCTACAATGATTAATCAGCAGGTGGTCTGATGTCATACCAAGATAATTTAGAAATACGGAAGGTTACTATACACTGCCCAGTATACAACTAAAGGCAACGCTGGGTCTTTAAAAATGCTCGAATGAAATGAAAAAAAACAACGAAACAGTTGCAGGGTAAAATAAAGCGACCATGTCGTGGGCATAATAATTAGCAACAGTAATCAATTCAATAGAGGGTCGCCATTACCAGCCTAAAAGGAACACAAACCAGGGGGTCTATAAATCTAGTTTTGTTTAGAAGATTTCAGGGACCGTTAACCACTGGTAGGGGAAATTCGAAACATTGACCTGGTAACAGAAAATAAAGAGGAGTCCCCACCATCTTCCAAGGCCGTGAATTTAAGATCGTGAGACCTTTCCAATGCGAATTCGCCATGGCCGTTTGTCTCCCACGACGGTTTGTCTCCGTCCGTCCGCTTCCGTCCGTTTGTCTCCATGCGAATATCACTGTGCGTCCGTCCGCTTCCTCATTCAGTTCTGGATCAGTGGGATCAACAACCACGATTCATTCAATCGTCTAACACCACAAATCTATGGGCAACAATAGAACACGGGGGCGGCTGGGGTCATTCATTTCAAATGGAAACGCCTTACGGCGTAATTAATTTATTAAAATTTCTGCAGGTGTTTCGAAAACCCCATTCTAGAAAGACGGAGGAGTACTATAGAAATTATAACAAAATTTTAAAATTCATTTTAAAATACAAAAATGAATTTTGAATGACAGTATAAAGCTACCTTGCATTTTAAAAATAGTAAGGGGTGGTAGAAAAAGTAGTTATTTCAATCGAGAAAGACGAAGCAGTGGTACAAAATACATTTTTTAAAACTATTATTTTATTAAGTGATTTACTCCATACACTTCGAAAGTCATTTACTTCATAAGTTTAACTAACTTTTACATCGCCACCACACTTAGAAAGTCAATTCTAAGACGTGTCTCCTCTGTAGATTTTTAAATTAATTTAAAAGGGCGATATTTCAATGGAGCCCTCGATTTAGTACTCAGACGAAGAATACGAAGAATATGCGTAGCATATTCTCTCTCCATAAAATTTGTTCGTCCATTATTAACAAAACACAAAAGTAAACCAACCTCCTTACACCTAAAGTTTAAGTTTATATATATATATATCGACGAATTAGTCAATTCCAACCACTTCTATTATAATTTCTTAGTATGATTTCATATTTACTTAATATTAATAAATTTCGACTACTACTATAACTTTTAAGGGTAAGCAATCATCCCTAAATATTAATAAATTTCGACTACTACTATAACTTTTAAGGGTAAGCAATCATCCCACGACAGCACAATAGCAATGGGATTATTGAGGGAGGGATTGAATATCGGGTATTTTCTACACATTTATTTTTGAGTATGTTTTTTTTTTTTTCTTTCGCATTTATTTTAGATAACACCAACACCAACTTTGCCAAGTGAACAATCTTTAAAATAAAATTCATAACTTTTTAATTAAAAAAATTCATAACTTTTTAATTAAAATATATGACAAAACTATAATTAAAAAAAAAACAATTTAAATCTTTTATTTTTTTAATTATTATATAAACTCTATATACATATATAGAGGGGGCAATCTCGATCTTATTACTCGATGATTTCCTAATGTTATATTTTATTTTTTTAGAATTTAGAAGTTTAAGTTAAAATTGTATCAAGTTTATCATGTTCTATTTGGTACAATGTAGTTAAATAGGTTGTTAAAATTTTAGGACATTTTATACTTTTTATTTATTTTTAAAGGCTATGAAATTTAGGAGGTTGTTTATCAATAACAATTTTGTGAAAGATAGGCTATGGTTGGAGTGTTGTAGGAGAACATATAAATAGTTAAATGTAAGGAAACTTTTAGGGAGTGGGAGCGGGAGTGACCACGCGTCTGCAGGAAGCCACCGTCTATACAGCAGCCAACCAGTGCTCGTCACTTTTCTCGCTTCCAACCAGGTTTTGGCGCTTGGACTGCCTAGTTTTCGCCACTTTCTCAGGGTATGGATGTCGCTGTCCTCATAGGCTCTTAGGATGGGCTTTCAACGTGTCTCTCTCCTGTGGGGCTGACTGCATGTTCTCCGTTTATAGACACGTCTCTCATTGCGCCTTGTCTTCTGTTTATATACTTGACTTTCTCCCCAGACTTCAGTTTCTTTTCCCATTTTCTCTGTGTATTGTTTTTGTTTGGTTTCTTCATACTTTCCTCTGGAGTACTGGTTCGGAAGTTTCATGCTGATGGTGGGAATGCCCCTCATCTTCCACGACGCGTCGCTCCTGCTTGCCGAGGTAATTGGTCAGGATGGAATCAGGTGGTGGAGTGGCCAGTCTGTCTTATGGCGTTCTCTTTTTGCTCACACTTGCTGGCTCATCTGGAAGTGGAGAAACGCTTCCATCTTCCAAAATTCCAGGAGGCCTGTATGTGCTCTCCTGAGCTATACGGCTCCTCTGATGATCCATCGTTGCGCGTTCTGGATATCGGAGTTTCTTTTTTGTTTGGTTTTTATTAAACTGCTCTTTCCTTCGGGGCCGACCCATGATATGGTTCTAGTTTTGGTATTCTGTTTTATTTTGAAAATATGGATCAATGTTGAATGATGGGGCTTTGGGGAACAGGCTTCCTCTCGCCTTTCTCCATGGCCTGTTTTTAATTTCTTCATGAAATGGCCAAAATGTATATGCTTTACGAAGCTGTCTTTATATTACCTTAATATAGAAAATCTGGATTTTTCTTCTGAAAAAAGGAAACTTTTAGGGGCTAATATTTGAAGGTGAGCTAATTTTTCATGGTTTTTCCATTTGTTTGTTTGTTTTTCAATTTCTTTTTTTTTAAATGATTCACCCAAATTTTATATTATAAAATTATTTTATCTTAAAAATCATCAGAATTTTACAGAGACTAATATAAAATCATTATAATCATTTTATACCACTAAAATCATTTTATAGTTTGCATATTAGGAACAAGTAATATTAGCTAAAAAATTTAAGCTTCCAAGATAAATTTCCATTCTTAAAATTTTCTATGAGTTTAAATTTAACTTTATGCGGAATTTCAAAATTATTAGTACATTTTGGAATTAGATCAAATCCATTGAATCACATTGTCTAGGAATACACCTTAATATGAAAATTTATCTAAATTTCTTTATGAATTAAATGTATAAAGTCAAATGCGATCTTAATAAAATCTCTCCATCACCCATATATCAATATGACACAAATAATATGCATCCATGATTTGGATAGCTCCATCAATCAAAACGTGAAATAAAATAATAAAATCATTGTGAGGCCAAATTTTTCATTGCAAAATGGGTGGGGTTTTTATCAACTTAAGAGATCATCAATGCAAGAGCATCAATATGATTGATTAAGCATGATGATGCATCAATATGATTGGTTAAGCATGATGATGTTGTTAGTGTCACATGATGATGTTGTAAGTGCTCACAAGGAACAAAGAAAGTACGATAGAAGAGAAGGTATAGGCACAACAAAGCAAAAACACATATTATCCATGGTCACATAAGAAAATCACACAATTACTTAACATGTATGAGTTGATTGATGTTAATAAGCATGAGAAGTACATGGAAAGCAAGCTGACATGCTCAAGGAAATGATAAAACTATGCTATAGTTGAGGGAGATGAAGTGATGAGAAGGCATGGTTACAACCACGAGGGAAGGTGAAAAGTTTCCCAAAAAATATGAACGGTTAAATAAAGCAAGATTAGATAAAATGACAAGAAAAAAGATTGGTTCAGTTTGGTTCTTTAGCTTGTCAATAGTTTATCATTTTGTGTATTTATAGCGTTGCAGAGAGTTAGTCATTGTGCTAAAGTAGAACTCAAAGGAGCATGTGTAAATCTTGTTGAGAAATCTATATGGCTATACTTGAAGCGATTTCTCTTATACTTGATAGCTGCTTGTGATGTATTTTTACTTTTTTCTTGATTATTAGCTGCTTTTCTTATTATTATGTTGTTCTTATCATCAAACAATTACCAAAAACATGAAGATCAATAATACACAAGAAAATAGGATGTAGGCTGCAAGCTAGGGCCAAAACCTCTCCACTTGAGAGGAAAATCCATAAATCTCCTCTTCTTATAGATTCTTCGAATGACAATTTCCAATACATCTAAACCAAGACCAATACCCTTCCAAGACTAGGCTAGACCTTTTTGAGGATGTGCTTCTTCTATCCAAGTCAAACCTAGTCAAATCTCTTCCAGTTTCACAATTTCGACTCCTAGCTACAAAATTTCAGCCTCCATTGCAGGTCTGGAATTTTCGGCCCCTATAACATTTACTACTTCCACACGTGTGAGAAAATTTAGGGCTTCCAAGGCTTTCTTGCTCCTTCACTTGGGTTTCTTGTCCTTCTAGGCTTGTAGGTGACCTAAAAGTCATTTCTTTTACCTTCTTTCTGTAGCTTGACAACTTCTACCTTGCAACTGCAAAGACCCTATCCTTATCTTCGTGTGTGTGTGTGAGAGAGAGAAATAACCCAAAAATTTTGTCCTTCATCCTTCTATACTTCTTCACTTGCCTTTATTTTGCATCTTCTTCACATATATTATGAGAAGTGAGTGAGTGTCCATAAGAGGTCAAGTTCCCTCCTATATATAGCCTTGCATGGAGGACCACATGCCCTAATGAGGCCAACTTCTTAGATTCCAAACTGACTTGACCTTGGAGGGGTATTTGACAATTTAAATATAAAAGTAATTATTTTGGCATGTTACAATATGCCTAATGGGGTCTTCTTCATATGACAATGACTCTATAACAAACCCTAGAAGCACTAAATGGGTTCTTGACCTCTAAATAAAATAATCTAGAGCATGAAACCTTTGCTACAAAAATAACAATAATAAATTTTCTTCCTTTTTAAAATATACAAGAATCAAGAGTACATTTCATATTTATGAATATTGAACCTAGTTAAATATTTCAACACTCCCTCTTAATTAGGGAGGTATTCATAATGTTACACGAAGATTCTCAAACTGAAGAGATCTCATATGAGGGGTCAGATTGGTAACCCATTTTATAAGCTATTGCTTAATCTTATCTCATTGCATCTCATGAAACCAACCAACATTGCCACATAGTAAGGCCTTGACTAACCACTCTATCTCTCCACAAGATTAGAGCACAATGTTGGCGAGAGAATGGTTGATATACACCATCATCATTGTCTCTCAAGGCACATACCCCACCCGAGTGTTCCCAAGGTATGTCCTTTTAGGACAATTCTTATCTTGGAATAATACATCCTCAAAGAATTTCCTCTTAGACTATTCTTACCTATAGGATTCCCTACCTCATTCTCAAAGAGTATCGAAGAATAGATTCTTACCCAATCCTCCATTCTTTAGTCACAAAGGGAAGACAAGAATGATGTGTCTATCTCTCCCTCTCAACTAGGGATGAAATATCAACCAGTCCAAGCTTGTCTCTCAAATACACAAGCTTCTTATTAGGAATATTTTTTGTCAAAATGTCAGCTACTTGCTTATCAATAGAGATATATTGTAGTTGTGACACTCCATCTTGTACCAAATTTCGTATGTAATGATATTTGTTATTTATGTTCTTTGTCTTTCCATGGAATATTGGGTCTTCAAACAACCTTATGAAACTGGTGTTATCATAATGTATAATTGTAGGGTCCATCGGTCCTTCAGATAGGTCAGACAACAACTTAATCAACTAGACAACTTCTCTTCTTACTTTACATGTTGCAATGTATTCAAATTCAACACTACTTCTGTTGCTTTTTACTCATCCATGATATCATAGAAAATCCCATGCTAAAACATCCTCTAATAGTGCTTCTTCCATATGTCTCACTACCTCCCCAATCAAAATTTGTGTATCCAATCAATTGGACATTGTTCTTTCTATCATAATTCAGGTAGTAATGGGTTGTTCCTCACAAATATCTCAGTATATGCTTCGCTACTATCCAATATTCATACATGGGTTCTACCTAAAATTGGCTTAGAATATTCACAACAAAACAAATGTTTGGTCGAGTGTTCACTAAATACATTAAAGAGGCAACCATTAATTTTTATACCTTGTAGGATCCACAAGGCTTGAAACAAAACTTATTAGCCTCTTCAAATTTGTGATCATAGGGGTTGTCATAGGTTTGCAATCCATCATGTCAAACCTCTGCAACATCTGAATCACATATTTCCTTTGACCTAGGTATATCTCACTAGGTCCTTGCCAAATTTCCAACCCCAAGTAATAGTGCATTAGCCCTAGATCCCTCATATCGAAATTTTGTTGCTAATTGCTTCTTGCATTCTTGAATACGACCTCCCACACCTATTATGACAAGATCATCCACATATAGAAGAATGATTACGAGTTCATTCTTCACTACCTTGAGATAGAGATTTAGATCAACATAAATCTTCGAGAAGCCCAATCTTTGTAGGTATGTGTCCATCCTTGCATACCAAGCCCTTGGAGCTTATTTAAGGCCATAAAGTGCATTCTTCATCATGTAGACATGAGTCTCTCTATTATTTTCTTCAATTCCAATGGTTGTTCTATATAAACTTCTTCATCGATAGTACAATTAGAGGAAATTTCAACCTAAAAGTGGTCTCCTAAGGAAAAACAATAAAAATAATAGGAAAATAATAATATAAGAGTTATGAATTTTGGAGGGATTTTTTTTTTAATTATATTTTTGGCTTATCTCCTTATGGGTTTACTCAAATTTCAAGTGTAGACACTCATTGGATGTAGAATTAAATTTTTCATTCAATGAGTTTGAATACATTTTTTTTAATGTATCTTCAATTTTTATCAATGTGGGTCTTGTCAAAAGTATGCATAATGGGTTCTAATTTGATGCGTAATTTAATTCTACATCCAACGAGTGTCGACACTTGAAATTTGAGTAAACCTATAAGGAGATAATCCAAAAACACAATTAAAAAAATAGTTTTTTATATTTTCCCTCCAAAAATTTTCCATGTACCTCTATTTAAATTTAAAGTAATTTGATTGGTTTACATATTATGTACGTGAAAAATTCATGGGCACTTTTAGGCTGAAATTTCCTCTAATGCATTCAAGAATGTTGTGTTGACATCCATTTGATGGATGTTCCATCCCATCAATGCTGCCAAAGAGACTAACAATCGAATAATCAAAGGAAAAGTAGTCCCCGTCCCCAGATTGTGCAAGTGTATTTGAGTCAAAAACTAAAGCGCGTAGGCTTTCCCTAGCTGGGTGGGTCTATGGTAAAGCAACACCGTGAAACCCCAGCCGCTCCGCCTCCCCTCGGTCCCCAATCAAAATAATAAGGCCGACGATAAAGTAAGCAAGTAATAAAAATGAAAAAGGCATAAGGAGAAAGGCATATGTGAAAATCTAAAGGCCTAGGAGTTTGTTCTGGCATGTAAATATGGTAAAGTGTAAGAGAAAGTGAAAGCATAAGCAATGGAGGCAATATCTGTCTAAAGGGATAGGTTAGGTGCTAATAAAGGCAAAGGCGTGGGTGTTCCAAGTCCAAATGAAATTCTAGTGGGAATAACCATAAACCCAATAGCATGTAGTGAAAAAAGATCAATAAAAAGTTGCATGTTTAATCTTGTAGAGCCGCTTGGAAGTCACCATAGATTTGTCTTTTGGACTAGGAACAATTTCCAAAACTTCGTTCTTCATTATTGATTGATATTCTTCATTCATATCATCTTTCCATTCTTTATGATTGAAAGCATCTTTAAAGGTGGATGGTATTGCTTCAATCAAATTTTTCATATAGGCTACATAGCCTGAATATATTTTAGGATTCTTACTTTCCTTGAATGTACCCTTGGCTGCTCTGTGTCCTCTTGCATTTTAAAGAGTAGACTTCAACCAATTAGGTTTCTTTCTATTTTTCAGGAATGATGACTTATTGCACATACTCACTGGGACCACCTTCTTCATGATTGGAATCTTCTTCCTCCCTAGAACATTATTCAAATATAGGTAGTTCTTCACCATCAGATTCAATCAAGAGATCTTTAGATTTCTTATATGCAACATTTTCATCAAAGAGCACATCTCGGATTACTTCAATTTGATGCCCTTCTTTTATGTAGGTCCTATATGCCTTTGAAGTATTCCTGTAACCAAAAAATATGCCTTTCATGCTTGTAGGATCCAACTTATTTCTTTTATCTTTTGGAATGTGAACGTAAATAGGACAACCAAATATCCATAGATGGTCTACACATGGTTTCTTCCTAGTGAATGCTCCTTTAGGAGTCATGTTGTCTAGTGATCTGTGAGTACTTCGATTTAGAATTTAAACGTTTATTTTAGATGCTTCACCCCACATAAATTGAGGTAAGTCTTGATTGTGTAACATAGCTCTAACACTTTCTTCAATTGAGCAATTATTTTGTTCTGCTACTCCATTTTGCTATGGATTGTATGGAACTATCAGCTCCCTCTTAATGCAAACCTCCTTACAGAAAGCTATGATCTCCTTTCATGTGTATTCTCTTCCATTGTTAGAACTTAATATTTGTATCTTTATTTTTGTAAGATTTTCTACCTTTGCTTTGAATTCTTGAAATTTTTCGAATACTTTGTCCTTGGACTTCAACAAATAAATCCAAGTTTTCCTTGAGTGGTCATCAATGAAAGTTACATAGTATATATGACCTCCTAGAGACTTTGTAGATATAGCACCACATACATCAGAGTGAATGAGATCCAGGATTTTTTTGATCTTGAAGCACTATTTCCAAATGGTTTCTTAACATTTTTACTTAATGCACATCCCTTGCAAACTCCTTCATGATCCTCATTAATTTTAGGAATGTCATTCAACATTGTGTTTAGAGTAGGTAAAATTTTGTAGTGAAGTTGTCCAAAGCTTCTACGCCAAATCTCACATGGGTTGACTTTAATGTGAACCAAGACTTTAGAGAGAGGTGTGAGTGATGTTACACTGAAATTTGTCACCATGACTATCTGCAGTTAATATGGCTCCATCAATAGTCATATTGTCCTCCTTGTCAAGCCTCATACCTCTGCTCTTCATGTCAAACTTCAAAAAGAGAGAAAGTCAC
>APFE030306595.1:0-75185 GCA_000404065.3 Pinus taeda
TACCAAATCAAAGGGTATGGAAATGTTCTAGTCGTATTGTCTGATAGGCATATTAGGCATATTCAAAATGTCATGTATGTACCTGGAATTAAAAATAATCTGATTTTTGTTTCTATGATAACAAATCATAATATTAAGGTAGAGTTTTTTAAGTCTTATTGTGTTATTAAAGATCTGTTGGATCATATGAAGCCAATTGCATCATGTATTCGAGTGGGAGGACAATATAAGTTGAATGTAAGAAGTGCACCACACCAAGCCTTGACTTCATCAGTTATGATTGCAGAAGACTTATGGGATCAAAGATTCTGTCATATTAATTTTAATGACTTGTTGCTACTTCAGAAATGAGGTATGGTCAATGGTCTTCCTGTTTTAAAGAATGTTCATGTTTATTGTGAAGCATGTGCTATTGGGAAGATGCATGGAGATGATTTTCCTGTAAACTTAGATAGAAATAAGAGAGATATCTTAGAGCTTGTGCACACTGGTTTATGTGGGCCGATGCATACAAGGTCATTAGGAGGTCCCTAATTTTTTCTTATTATTCGTTAATGGTTGCACAAGATTTACTTGGGTATATTTTCTTAGAAATAAGAGTCATACTTTTGAATATTTTAAAGAGTTTAGAAGCATGATTGAAAAGTAGACCGAGAAATTCATCAAAATTCTCCACTCAGATTAAGGGGAGAATACAAGAAGGGTGATTTCATAAAATATTGTAAGGACCATGGGATAGTTTAGCGATTCATAGTACCCCACACTCCTCAACAGCACAGGGTTGCATAGAGGAAGAACAAAACCCTTGTGGAGTGTGCATGCAACATGTTAAAAGGTAAGAACTTGTCTAATGGATTTTGCGTAGAGGTAATAAATACTGCAGTATATTTGAAGAATAGGAGTCCAACAAAAAGCCTTGATTTTAAAACTCCATCCAAAGGTTTATTAGGTTTTAAGCCTACAGTTAATCATTTAAGAGTTTTTGGCTCCAAATATTTTGCTCATGTTCCAAAAGAGGATAGGAAGAAACTAGATTAAAAGCATTTTTGTTGGGTGTTGTACATAGTTTAAAGATTATAAATTGTTTAATCCCTCTACTCATAAAGTATTTGCAAGTAGAGATGTAGTATTCCAAGAGCAAGTTGATGATGGAAACCATGATAGAGGCAATGAAGAATGGCATGTTCCTTTGCTGATGGAAGATGGAAGTGATGAAACAAGGGACAACCATGAGTAGCAGTAGCAATAGAAAAAGGAAGAAGTGGATGGTATAGATGCAGTTAGCAGGCCAAGTCCACTAAGGGATGATCAAAATAGATTTGAAGCCAGTCCACTACTCAGGAGATCAGGTAGGAAAATTCAGTTTCTAGCATGATATAGCAATCATGCTCTTATAACTAGTATGTTAAATGTTGTTGAAGCCTCTAATTATAAAGAAGTAAGTCAATATAGTGAATGGAGGGCAGCCATGGAAGAGGAATATGAGTCAATACTTAAAAATAAAACCTGGGATCTAGTTGAACTACTTGAAGGCAAACAACCCATAGGTTGCAAATGGTTATACAAGCGTAAATTTAAAGCAGATGGGAGTATAGATAAATATAAAGCTAGGCTAGTTGTAAATGGGTACTCATAGAAAGGCATGTACTATGAGGAAAATTTCACCCCTGTAGCTAAATTAAACACAATTACAATGCTAATTGCTTTAGCTACCAAACATCATTAATGATACAATGTGAAATTTGCATTCTTAAATGGGGAATTAAAAGAAGAAGTTTATTTAATGCAACCTGAAGGGTTTGTTAAAAAGGGAGAGTAACATTTAGTTTGTAGATTGAGGAAAGCACTGTATGGACTAAAACAGGCACCCAGGTCATGGTATGATAAAATTGATTCATTTTTCCTATAACATAGTTATAAAAGAAGCAATAATCACCCTAATCTGTTACATACCATGTTTCATGAAGAGGGGAAAATTGTTTTTATTTTTTTATATGTAGATGATATTATCATTACAGGAATTGTTGATATACTCATTAAAGAAATCAAAGAGCAGATGTCACAGGTTTTTGAGATGAAAGACCTTGGAGAGTTACACTATTAATTGTGTCTTAAAGTCTAGATGGATTCTGGCTAGAGTTTTCTGTCTCAAGGAAGGTATGTCAGGAGCTTATTGAAAAAGTTCAGAATGGATCAATGCAAAGCTTCCACAGCGCCTTTACAGCAAAATATTAAACTTCAGAATAATGATGGCTCTAAGGAGCTCGATGCGACACTCTATAGATAGCTGGTTGGGAGTCTGATTTACTTGACTACAACTAGGCTAGATTTGGCTTTTGTAGTGAGTGTATTAAGTCAATTCATGTCAAAGCCTCTTAAGAGTCACTGCATTGAAGTGAAAGGTGTCTTAAGGTATCTTCAAGGAACCTTAAACTTTGGTATTAAATATACTCATTCATTTGATGTTAGATTGACATGTTTTTCAAATTTCGATTGGGCCAGAAATCTGGATGACAGACGATCCATAACAGGTTATGCATTCAGCATTGGGTCTGGGGTCATTGCATGGAGCAGAAAGAAGTAGAACAATGTATCCTTGTCTTCAGAAGAAGTTGAGTATCAAGCAATGTGTGCAGCAACGCATGAGACCATTTGGTTGAGGATACTTCTCTAAGATGTTGGAGAAGAACAAAAATCTACCACAGTTATCAGATTTAACAACTAGAGCTCAATCAAAACTTTCAAATAATCCAATGTTTCATAATAACACAAAGAATATTGATACGGAGTTTCACTTTGTTAGGGAGGAGGTTCAGTCAAAAGAAATTCATATTGAATATTGTAATACTTGTGATAATGCTGCAAACATTTTTACTAAGCCCCTTGGAAAAATTAAATTTGAGTTATTTCGGGAGATGGTAGGAGTACTAGTGAACCCTTTCTCCATTAAGAGGGAGTGTTGAAATTAATGGAGAAATGTATTATTGAGAGTCTGTTCATTAATTATGTGTGAGACTTAGATTAGGAATTAGTTCCTACATTCTAGGTGGTTGTTCTAACTCTCCACTTGCATGTAAACTATTTATTCTTGATAATTAATGATGAATGTGTAGAGCACTCTGTGAGAGACAGTCTCCAGGTGAAGCTCCATGAAGCTCCTCACCTGTGAGCTACTCAGTTTAATGAATATATTTTGTGTCTTCCATTTTTAACACGTCTTATCTTATGCGTTCAATTTGAGCAAACCGTCATTTATTTTGTTTCAATATATCTTCCAAATATGTAAATATTGAAATGCAATTTGATATGCATAAAATGGTCGTTAAAAAATTGAAATGTAAAAAATAGTCATTAAAAAATTGAAATGCAGATGGTCATGAAATATTCTCGTAGTTACCAATGGTTGTATGGTTGTAAATCCTCAGCGGAGCGCACTAATTAGGTTAATTAGGTTCCTTTATAAATAGGGACAAATGTTCTCATTTTAATGCGTATATATTTTGTCAATTTATGTTTACTATGTTTAATAATAGTCAATGTGATGATATAGTTAAATATAGTGAATTTTCATAGGGTGAAATAGTAATTATAGTCAATCATGTTCAACTATAATGAAACAATTATTAACTATAGTGAAAAATATAGTCCATAGGGTTTAAAAATAGTCACATTATCAACTATAATCTAATCATGGTCAATCATCATCAGCTATGATCACCATCTTTGACTATAATTGACCATAATTGACCATAATTAACTATTATCATTATGGTGAAGAATTGTCAACCATAAGACTAA
This sequence comes from Pinus taeda, assembly GCA_000404065.3. Lineage (NCBI taxonomy): Eukaryota > Viridiplantae > Streptophyta > Pinopsida > Pinales > Pinaceae > Pinus > Pinus taeda. The sequence goes on from APFE030306595.1 coordinate 3,799, forward strand.
TTAGTATGATTGACCTACATGGAGCATGGCTAGTCATTATACAAATTTTAAAATTTAAAGGTTATTAATTTTTAAAATATATAATCAAAATTCATTTAAAAACGAAATTGCTTCATTAAAGTTAATTAGTTTATCTTTCATTAGGGAATAAGAGTACGAGTTAGAGTTTTGTTTAGTTGGTGAGATTCATAGGATATCTTGTTTTGATTTGTGTACTTAGGATTAAAGTCTAAAATATATGTTTTAATATTAAATTTAGATTTTAAAGTGCGATCATTATTCAAAAATACAATTTAAACAATAAAAAATACATGTGGTCTATATAGAGAAAGGCAAAAAACCACTATATATTTATCTTAATTTTGTAAATATTTATTAAAACCCTTTATTTATAAATCTCTTTCAAATTTTACATTATAAAAATAAATTTATTTTCAAATTTTACATCATAAAAATAAATTTAAATTTGTTCCTTAGGCTTTGTAAATTCATGGCTATATGATCTGATCCCTCTGGGCTTGGTAAATCCATAGTAATGTGATGATATAAATTTGATATTAACGTATTTAAGCATGATCTGATTTTGGTTGCTCGGTATTTTTATCACACATTTATCAAGGTAGATTGATAATTTTGAGAGTATGAGGGAAGTTGCGCATGATATTGTTGAAAACCATTGGCGGGAGGGAGAGCGAAGTGTGGTAGAACGTGGATTGGGTGAAGCTTGTGTTGAGATTTTTTTGTTAATTAATTTTGGAAAAAATCTTATGTATGTGACAACAATAGGATTTGTTGCTAAGTTAGCTCCAGTTATTCCTAAGGAGTTATTGCATCCTATATTTGCTATGAGAGAATTTATGATTCAGTTTTCTACTCCCAGCTATAAAATGTAAGCCCGTAGAGGATATTTGGGCAGAGAGGGTGTGAGGAATTATGTGTTGTAATCTCTTGTTGAATAATAAGATTGTCGATGCCTCTGTTTGGTGGATGTAGCCCAGATTGGTTGGGTGAACCATGTTAAATATTATGTGTTTTTTATGTTGGTTTATGCTGTGTATGCTCATTTAGTTTCTGCTGTGAGATTGTTTGCTCCTACAATTGGTATCAGAGGGATGTTGTGGAGCTGGTACATGTGACAGAGACGCCAAGTCTGCTACGCCAATTTTGCTGGAGGTTTGACCTGTTGCCTGTGCCCAAGTCTGTTGCGTGTAACAGGTGGTGACTCTGGACCAGCGCACATACACAGTGTCGTGGCCTGTCTGACCATGGTACATTTGTCTGTGTGTAAGTTGGTTACGACTGCGACCCAGGCAGCGTTGAACAGGCAGTGAACTGCGCTCAGTACGGTGGACTGGAGGTTGCAATTGCGCTCAGTATGGTGGACTGGAGGTTGGAACTGCGATCATCATCATGGCGCCTGAAAACAAAACGAGATATGGCACCAGTGTTAAGGAATGTCATCGAAGATTCATAAATGGTTTCAATTTGCTCTGATCGATAATCTCCTTAATTAGTTCCCCAGTAAGAAGTTACGAAAATCGTGAGTTATTTAGGAGCTGTGAGCGGTTCTAAAATTCACCAATTAGCAGAAGAGTTTGTCTTATCTCCTCAACCTAGAAAATCAGTTTAATATTATGATGCCACGTTTCTTCACAAAAATCCCACAATTATCGTTTGAAAGGTAGCGTTGAACTGTTTAAAATGTCGTTCTGTTGACACCAATTCAATGCCATTCTGTTGAGATACAGTATTAAGATGTGAACAAAGATTTTAATTCAATGAAACCAATACTTTTATTGGCATAAATGTTTTTTAGAAATTCCATATCCGTGAATATATGAAATGTGAGTTGTTAGAAACTTAAAACGTTTCAAGATGCCATCTAAATAGTGAGGCAAATTTTCGTTTGGTTTAATTTTCAATTACATTGACCTGGAAAGAGATATATACGATTGCATATCTATGTTATTAAGGCTTGGGAAAGGGTCTTTATGAAAGCATGATTGGGTGTTATATAATATTATAAGGAAAAGGGATTTTTTAAACTCAAACTTCATTTATTAAAAGTTGGAATTGGAGATTTTGTGTGTTACAACATGGCAAAAACTCAAAGTGCTCGTTTTGAGACCGAGACGTTCAATGGCAAAAACAACTTCGAGATCTGGAAAGTGAAGATGTATGATCTAATCATGCAACAAGGTGTGGCGAAGGCCTTGTTGGGAAAAGCCAAACAGCCTTACACCATGATAGATGATGAATGGAGTGACTTGGATGAAAGAGCACTGAGCGAAATTCGACTGTGTTTGGTGGATGATATTTTGTTTAACATTGTGTCAGAGAAAACTGCTATTGGTTTGTGGACAAAGCTTGAAAATCTGTACATGACAAAATCCTTAACCAATAGGATTCTTCTGAAGCGACAGTTATACAGTTTGCGCATGAAGGAAGGTACATCCATTACTGATCATTTGAATACCTTTAATACTCTCTTGGTGCAGTTAGAAAGTATAGAAGTAAAATTTGAATCAGAAGATAAAGCTATAACTTTATTATGCTCATTGCCCGAGTCATGGGATCATTTTGTTACTTCTATAAGTCTTAGTTAATCAGAAACCCTTGAGTTTGATGATGTTGTTGGAGCTTTATTATCTGAAGAAACAAGGAAAAAGTCAAATTCAGAAACCACTACATCAGAAGCAATGATGGTCAGAGGTCGTTCTAAAGAAAGACGCTTCAGTAACCTAACAAAAAGATTCATACCTAACAACTTTGTAACCATTGAAATGCTTGGTGAAAATGGCAGAAAGTTAAGCGCTAAAAATCCTTATCTTTCTAGATTTAAAAATATCTTAAAATTTATTACCTCAAAAATATTCATACCTAACAACTTTGTAACCATTGAAATGCTTGGTGAAAATGGTAGAAAGTTAAGCGCTAAAAATCCTTGGCATACAGCTGAAGGTGATGGAATTGCAAGTGATGAAACTTGCAAAATCACCTGCAAGGTGGCATATCCCTGGCATGGAATGCAAAATTATCAAACATAGTATCCTATTCTCCCTTGTTCATGGCTTAATATCACATTTACCTATGTACTTTTTGCATGGGGCTTTTTATCAAACTTACTATCTTATTCTCCCTTGTGCATGGCTTAATATCACATTTACCTATGTACTTTTGGCATGAAAACAAAGTTGTAAGATAAATAGCTATAGAGAACGAAAGGTTCTTTGCGATGCTCTAAATCATTCCATCTTAAACTTAAGAAATTAAACCCTTTTTATCTCTCTCGTCATTTTTAATTTTATTTTAGATAATAAATTTACAAAATTTCAAAAACTTGTAATAAACTTATAAAATTTCAAAATAATTTATTTTTTTTAAATAAAATGGTATGATTTATAAAAATTTAATAAGATAAATTCATTTAGTTTAGTTTTTTTTTTACACTATCATTGACCTATTATAGTTATCTTTCTACTTATAAAAATATCTTAAAGTTTATTATCACAAAAATACTCATACCTAACAACCTGGTAACCATTGAAATGTTTGGTGAAAAGGGCATAAATTTAAGCGCTAAAATCCTCGACATGCAGCTAAAGGTGATGAAACTAAAAGTGATGAAACTTGCAAAATCACCTGCAAGGTATCACATCCCTAGCACGAAATGCAAAATTGTAAGTGAAGATAAGGACTATTGGGGAAAGTTTGTGAAAACACCACTAACCCAACTGATCACCAATATCAAATGGAAAATTCTCAATCTAAATAAGGATTCCCAACTCAAGCAAATATGGTGGCCCACAAAATTTTTGAAAACAAATATGTTGTTTTGCTTTTGAAAATAAAAAATCAAGACAATATTGGTATATATTTTTATTTTATCTTTTTATTAATAAAATTAATAGGTAATTTTAAAATATGTACATTGTCATTAATGTCTATGTGAAATAAAGTCATATATACGTGTATATAAGAAATATGTCACTTTGAAAATATAATTCCTACTTGGCTTCTTACTTATCTTTCTAAGTAAATAATAAGAGTTGTTTAAATATAGATGCTTCCTAGATTAGCATGTGTTTGATGAATTTTCTCAACCAAGTGATTGTGTGTCCAACATAGTCTATATTGGAACAACATTTCATGTATGTAACATTGTCTTATCAATGATAATGTGTGCTTATATAATTTCTTGTGTATATCTATTACACATATATTTACAATATAAGCACATATTGCATGGTGTTTATACTCTAAGATAAAGATAAGTTGGGCACTTACTATTCAAATATGGGATCATTTGACATGCTACAAAAAAAACTTATGTCTATCCTAATTCACACCATTTAGTTCCAAACAATGCACCATGAACCAAAAGGTTGAAACTCACACTGGCCCATAGGTCATTTATACGCTATATAAAAAAAATATTCATTTATATGCTATATAAAAAAATCTATGGAGAGAGAGAGTAATTAGATTAAAGAGATTTTTAGTTTTTTTAATAAAAATAATAAAAGTGACATAACTTATTTTTGTTTAATTTTGAGAGCTTTAAAATCTATGGAGAGAGAGAGTAATTAGATTAAAGAGATTTTTAGTTTTTTTAATAAAAATAATAAAAGTGACATAACTTCCTTTTGTTTAATTTTGAGAGATTTCTTGTACTTGGTGATAGATCCCAATTTTTCTAAAAAATGATCTATTTAGTGGTAGGAAATGAAAATCTGAAATGGATAATTACCATGGCTCTTATGAATTCCGTAAATTCTTAATTGAATCTAAATATATTATTCAACAATCATGAATTTATTCAATTCATGTATCTTATATACTATTATTGCTTGAAATATTAAAATCCTCCCATAACTTTACTTTATTGCTTGAAATATTAAAATCCTCCCATAACTTTACTTCTTCTTCTTCTTCTTCTTCTTTTTTTTTTTTTCTGTATAAAGACTATTCTATTAAAAGATAAAAGGAAAAAATATTTACAAAGAGGTTTGAACCTCTGAGGGGGATTGTAGCATGCCCTCTACCAAAAAGACTGTTGCAGGTAGCACACTGCCTTCCTTTTACAAAAATGGGAATCATAGAAGTGAGAAATATGGTAAGCTTGAGAGACCCAAAACTAAACTGAGGTTTGTGAGATCGAAGCTTCAGAGGAAGTTGATCATTTACAAAAATGCAGTCCTTTACAATCGCCATTACAAAAAGATTGGAAACCAAAATTATGTCCTGGAGACTGTAGTAATGCATGATGATATGAAAGGAAGCCATGCACAATGGGAATTTCACACAAATACCAGAGATCAAAAGATAACTTGTTGTCATGACGCTGGAGCCAGGAGTGATTAAACCTGCGGAGGAGAGCCTGTCACGTTCTCGTTTGCCTGGGTGGGGGAGCTAACCCGGGTTACCATCACATTGTCTTCAACTTCCATCATACTCACACCTGGAGGAAGAACAAGATTCAGAACACTTCCAGAGAGGCGCGCAGGCTCATAAGCAGTAATTTTCTCTTGAGGTGAAGCTGGCTGGGGGTGAATGTGCCCTAGAGGTTTCATCCGAGCTTGTAAGCTCATCTTCCTCCTCCGAGAAGATAACAATTATAGTGGCAGAGATGAGAGGCTTATTGAGTCTACTTCTGAACTTGAACCGGGTTGTTTGAAACGAGTTTTTCTGGGTGGGTCTATAATGGTCAGAGGGCAGAGAGGATGGAGAGGCAGAGGCTAACGGAGTTATGCGTTGAGGGGCAGAGCCACCACAACCCCGAGAACCTCCACGAGAGCCTAAATTACTACCACACCTGGGGATGTCGCAACGTCGGGCCATTACAGAATGAATCAGTAGCTTGAATGAGAAGGGAGACTAAAGGTGGGAGTAAAGCGGCCAGACATAGGCTAATTAAACCCAATTCAAGGACCAAACCTCTGTACAGTAGACCCCAATGCAAAGCTCGCAATAGCTGGAATAGACCTAAAGAAAAAACCAGGCACAGACAGAATAAACTCAATGCACAAACCAGACACTTACAGAAAAGACCAAATCGATACACCCTACACAGACGGGCAAGACAAATTCAGTACACCAGATGCAGGTGGAGAAGACCAACTCAGTACAACGGATACCGGCGGAGGAAATCAGAACCATATACCAGAAGCAGGAAGAATGAGACCGGTTATGAAGCCAGGGGGGCTTCCAACTTCCTTGAGCTGCGCAGGGGCGCTGAGAGCATAACCAACAGAGGAGAACCACAATGCCAATACCTGAAGAACTCGGAGCAAAAGAACCGTGATTAAGGCATGCCATAATAAAATCCCTTACCTGCAGACCTCGAGCCCAATGATCCATAAATGCCTGTAGATCACATACCACGAACTACCCTAGCCAGCTCAGTAGAATGACAACTGCCCAAGTTGCAAGAAATGCCATTAACCCGTTATTAATGCACCCGCATCCAGGTGTGAATCTTCCTCCGACTGCATATCATTTGTTACAATGGTATGGAAGTTAGAGAGTTGGTTCTCAGAAGCTATGCTAGATAGAGAGCCTGCGAGCTTGTTCCCTTCCCTCCTGATGTGTTTGAAGGAAATAGCTTGGTGATGAGAAAGCCATTGATTGAGAAGCTCAAGTCGTGGAGCCATTCTCCAGCTACTGCTAACCTTGTGAATGGGTGATCGCTGCATAAGTTTTGAGGCCATAGTGATGATAATTTGGGAGTCCCCTTCCATAATAAGAGGAAAGAAACCTCGTTCTTGCGCCAGATTAAGCCCTCTCCATAATCCTTCCAGTTCCGCTGCATTGTTGGTATTCCAGCCAATTGAGCCAAAAAAAGTTTGAAGGGGAGTACCCTGGTAATTTCTGATGGCTCCACCAAATCCTGTTTTCCCAAGATTACCTCTCGAAGCTCCGTCAAAGTTAAGTTGAAACCCATTGATTGGCGGTGGAGTCCATCTTGCTGCAGGATCCTGATGCTTTGAGGAGTTATAATTGGAAGAGAGTGGATGCATTAATTGAATCTGCCAGTTGTCCCATATAGTTTTTTCCTGCGGGATTGATGGGAAATCCTCTTGGGACCAAGCTTTGATAGACAAAGTTTCTTTAATATTTTGGTGCAATCCAGTCCATATCTGCTCAATCGTCTATGATTGATCTTTAAATATCCTTCTGTTTCTCTCCTTCCATATATTCCACATTAGTAGTCTCGGTATGAGTTGCCATAGTGTGTTTAAAAGTTTGCTTTGATATGGCTCTTGGCTCCAGGTGCGAAGGGTGCATTTAATGTCCCCATACACTATGCCTTCCTTTTGACAGCGGAATGTGACCTCTTCCCACAATTTCCTTCCTAGCTGACAGGTTTGCATAAGATGTTTGCAGTTGGGACATATGGATGGCCCAGAGAAGTTCCTTTTCCTAAGATTGTCCCATGTGAGAATCCTGTTGTGAGACAGAAGCCACAGAAAAGTAGAAACCTTCGGCCATATAGAAGAATTCTATATCTTATCCCATAAATTATCTTTGATTACCCTGTCTTTGATGATGATTTTGTAAGCTTCTCTGGTGGTGAAAGTGCCCTTTTCCTCGTATCCCCACCTAAGAGTGTCCATACTTGCTGAAGATAGGATTTTTCTTTTTTGCAGTTCTGAGGAAAGATAAAGTTGAGTTTGCTCCGAGCTGTGAGGTATTATATGGCTAGCTTCTTTCCACTTTTTGTGTTCTTGAGCAGTGTGTGAGTCCCAAAATTGACTCACCTTATCATACTGATTTATATCTTGATCTGGGAGGTTCGTGATAATGTCTCTGAGGTTTCGAAGCTGCTGCCATGAGTCTTCCCAAAACCGTGCTGTGTGGCCATCCTTCACATCCCAAAAGCTATGCTGTTGTATTACATTTCGATGTTCAATGGCTGAGTTCCAGATGACTGATCCTTTACTAACTTCTGACATTCTGATTCTCTCCTCTATGGGCGTATTTCTTGCATATTTCGTTGTCCATAAGGAGGCCCAAGGAGTGTTGGGATTTGAGAGCCATCTAGACCTTTTAGGCTTTGAGAGAGGATAGCCGATTTGATGCTGCAGCCTAGCCCTTCAGCTAAGATGACAAACAGAAAGGGCGAGAGTGGGTCACCCTGTCTGATACCCCTAGAAGGACGGAAAGTGGGCAACGGGATGCCATTAATAAGAATAGAGAAGAACGAGGAGGATAAGAGATTACTGACCCATCTGATCCAGGAAGGCGCGAAACCAAAGGCGTTAAGGATTTTTTGCATATAGTTCCAACTTATACTATCAAAAGCTTTAGATAAGTCAATTTTGAGCAGCATACCTGGTTTTTTTTAATGCTTGAGAGAGTGGATTATTTCATGGGTTAAAATAATTCCATCCGTGATCTTCCTTCCTTCTACATATCCAGATTGTTCTGGAGAGATAATGAGGGGAAACAAAGGCTTCAATCTAGAAGCTATTACCTTGGAGACAATTTTGTATATAATGTTGCACAAAGCAATCGGTCTGTATTTGTCCGGAGTGATGGATTCCTATGCTTTGGGGATTAGTGCAATGAATGTTGCATTCAGACTCCCATAACTTTGCTTTAAAATAAAAGTAGGTTCAAATTTGTTTTATTACTTGAAAATTATTTTTCTAGTCCAAATAATCACATTAAAATTTGAGATCAATTATTTCTCTTCAATATTTTTCCTAAACCATTAATTATTTTCGCAAAATAAAACATTATTCAATATAATTATTCTTCAATGTAATTGTTCTTAATGTATTTATCTATGATTTTATTTAATTTTATTAAAATACTTGAGATTCTTTTAAATGTTATGGGCCAACTTACACTATCGTTAGATTCAATATTTATGTCTTTGAAATTCACATGTAAATTTTCCATATAAGAATATTTTTATGAGATAAAAAAATAAATTATATGACATGTGAAATGATTCATAGATACTAAAAAGTAATCAAGATGCCAAACTTAAGCCTTTTCCTACATTTCACAAGTGTAACCAATTACGTTAAAATAGATCCAATGACAAATTCGATTACGATTTGTTTTCATATGCTGCTCTTTACTTATTGGATTTGAGAATTTAAATTGCGAATACAAGGAAATTTTCTTGTGTAGCTTTTTAACACTTAAAGTCAAATTGCATTGAAACTCGATGATTAAGGATTCATGGAAATTCTAATGAGGAGTTTGTCCAATATAAGCCTCAAAACCAATTTTCTTATTCTAGACGACCTTAAGGACATGCAAATTAAGTATTAGAATGCGCTATACTTCTTTCTTTTCTTACTCAAGACAACCTTAATGACGTGCAAGTATTAGAATGCAGTTTACTTTTTATATTTACAAGGGAACCACAACCTATATTTTGAGAATTTATGAACTAAAGTTGGTATTTAAAATTTATATAATAGAAAGGTTTTATTTCAACATATAAAATAGCAAGTTACAGAACAATTTGGAAACATATTTACATGAAAAATGACCGTAAACATTCTTATTTTAATACTACATTTGGAAATTAAACATCATATTCTTCGAAATTGGGCATTCATTATTTCCGTAAAGTTGTATCTTTTAAGTTCGGCATTGATTATTTCTATAACATTATATCTATAATTTTACTTTGTATATGTTATATAACAGATTCAATAGAGTTGATTGAGCCCAAATGTAAGTTTTAAATGACATTTAATGTTTGGTAAAGTTGGTTAAAACTCAACATACACTTAGAATTGAAATTAAAGGGAAGGAAAACCTACAACGTATTTTTTTTTCACTTGAAAAGTCCTTGCGTAAATAAAAATTTCGAAGGATTTAAAATACAAGGACGAAAACCCACAGGCTTTCAAGTTTTATAGATAGGTTCTAGAACCAAAATATGCCATCACTTTTCAAGAATCCAAACTATGTTATCTCTTTTTTCAACTTAAACTATATTTTCAACATTATTTTAGAAAATTCATAGTTGAATTAAATGAAGGCAGTTTTGATAATAAACCACAAGTTTTAAAACAAAAAGATTAGATAAACTTTGAAAATCTAAATGAAACCTTTAATAACATCGACAAAACGAGTGACAAGTAAATATCATTTAGATAGAAGCCTTGATGCAACCATTGACACAAGAGGATGGGGATCCACAGAAGATCTACACAGCACCTTAAATTTCAGAAAGAAAAAAACACTCTGTATTCTTGTGCTGATCAGGATTTTAATTCTTGAAAAATAATAATAAGGTAGTCTGTCTTTTCCTGTAACAAGTATTCGATTTAGGCATCCAAATTTATTACTCTCATAGAACAAGAAAACAATACATGTAAAAAGAATAATGATGACTCAGATGAAGTGTCACACCTTCACGAATTACCTGTACTTGCTCAAGAATTTGAGCTAGAAGTGGAGACTGGCCACAACATTCTAAATATTTCTTTCTTAGCCAACCCTACCCTGGTCGCCATGGATGTTCGGATGTAAGAAAGAGCATAAATTCAACCTCAGTAAACCATTCGGATTCAGTTTCATCGGATATTAAAGACTCGCATAAATTTACAAGCGCAGAAGATCATGTGGTAAAAGACAGGTTAAGTCAAACTATTGTAGATCTATTTTGCAGGAGAGACCAGTAATGAGCTTCCCTATAAAAAATTACATCTTTCCACTGAAGTGTGTCGAGCCTAGGCAAAGAGAGTCCAGAGCAAGCACTGCAGGTATGATGGATGAATAAATACGAGGAAATTTGTTCTAGATGAAAATTTGATAGCATGAGATGCAGGTCATTATAGATTAACAAAAACTGTTACGGATGAATGGTTGAACACACGGTTAACCTCCTTAAACCAAGGAATCAATTTGAAATTTAATCGGTAGATCCAAGGGTGGAAAATGTAAAATGTTTGAATCATCTAATCATTGATCCTATGGTGCATATTTTTCCAAGTGACGTGGGAGGGAGGGAATGCCTTACTACATAAATATTTGGTTCATTTCTATTGTTTTTATGCAATATCTCTCTTGCCCATGGTTCCATATTATGAGTTATCTTTATAATGTTTTTGTAAAATATTTATCTTATGCATTACTCCCTATTCTCAATTATTTTTATATTGTTTTGGCTCAAATATTTATTTCAAGCATTATGACATATACCTTTATCACTCATGAAACTCATGAAGTATCAACTTGGATCACATAAACATTAATGCTTCAAATTTCATGATAAATTTGTAGTTACGCATGCTTGGATCAAATTAGTATTGGGATGAGTGACTTGCTCATATTTCTAGTTTTTATTCTTTCATCACTCTTTAAGTCTCATTCCTCCAACAATTTGGATCACCAAATGATTCTAATTCTTCGCATGTTGATATGAGGTTTTATAGGTTGAATGATACAACACCACCCCATCCTGAAGTTAAAATGAGAAGAGCTTTGAGGCTGAAGTCAACTCCATATCAAGTAATCAATAATGTTCTTTTCCATGAGAATTAGAATGTGGTATCATGTCATTGTCTTGAACAAGATAATGCTTAGAAAGTACTCCATGAACTCCATTCCACTCCCACTCGTGATCATTTTGGCGAGGACATCACTTCTCACAAGGTACTTAGGGTTGGGTATTCTTGCCCCACATTATTTAAATATGATCATACCCTCATTCAAATATGTGAGACTTTCCAAAAGACTACTGGTAGGATGAAAAGTCAGCCTTTCCCCTTTAGGATGAGAAGCTCCTATCCAACAATGGGGTTTAGGTATTGTTGGTCCTATGAACCTTCCTTCTCTAAAAAATAAATAAATGTATAATACTTTATGAGATGGGTTGAGGTAGCTCCTCTACAAGTTATCAATGCTAAATATGTAGTAACATTTTTAGATTCTATTATTTTCACTCATTTTGGGGTTTTCGAATTTAATAAGCGAGTGTTGGATAATGTGTCTTATTTCTCATATCTGGAGTTAGATGCTTATCCCTCAAATAAAGGGATTAAGATTAAGTATTCAAACAAAATACTACCCTTAGGGTATTTCTCCTACTGATTCCTCAAACAAAAATCTGTTAAAAATCCTTGATAGAACAATTTCTAAGCATCACAAAAACTGGCATACCACCCTCATTAATGTCTTATGGGCTGATCGAGTAACCCCCAAAGTTGCAATTGGTAATTATTCCCTTTTCCTTGTTTATGTTAGAGAAGAAATTTTACCTCCTAACATCTTTTTACCTTCTCCGCTATTGTCGCAAGAAGTTCATGAAGTCAATTTGTCTATGCAAAAAAGGATCGATGCCTTACTTAATTTGGAAGAAGAAAGAAACAATTCTAATCACCAACTACATCAGCATCATGGTTTGAGGAGAAATATTCTTCTAATAGAAATATTGAGGTAGGTGACCTGGGTATTAAGTGGGACAAGGCACATGAGGAAAAAGGGGAGAATTCTAAGTTTCATAGGTTATGACTAGGGCTTTTGATTCTTACAAACAAGATTAGCCCTAGTACATTATGTATTCAAACTATGGAAGCTTTGTTTGAACCTCTTCCGGTCAATGGGAAGCTTCTTAAGAATTAGTTTTCCTGAATCCCTTTAGGGATCTCTTATTTCTATAAATATTTTTTTAAAGTTCTCTTGTGATTTGTTTTTGAGTGTGTTTTTCCTTATTTTTGTTCGTGTATTTCTTTTTTATGAAGTCCATACCCTGAAAATTGAATAACTGTGTCTGAAATAAACTTTCAGGGAAATTTTAAACAAATTTTATCTATTAATGCTTTAAATCTCTGATTTATTTTCTTCATTATTACTTGATTAAGGAAACAATTTTATGTCCAAAATATCTAAGAATTTTATCATCACTACATAACAATTCATATTTAAATCCTTACCTTACGAGGAAAAATAGTGTAATCAATGCAAGGTTGGTGATCATAAACATTTTACACCATCCTCTCTATTAAGGAGATATTTCACCTACTTTCTAGTTTACTAGATAATATCAATTGAGATTAACAATAATTACTCATGCTCTTAGCTTCTCTTTATTTTATCTTCTTGGGATCAAAGCACTGAGGTAAAATGGGTTTAAGTGGAATCCCTAATGAGGTTAGAGATGCCCTCTAGTAGTAGTGGTTCCATCTATGAAATATGGCATTCCAAATCAATATTTGAATTAATTTATGTGCAAACCTTTCACAATCTACAGTCATCCCATGACTTTAAGGGGATTTTGAGACTACTTCTCCGTAGAAAATAATTATAATATTATAATTCTTAACCATGAGCCTATAACTGGTGTGATGGGATCCAATCCTCTAATTCAGGTTAAAATGCCCCACAGTCGAGGCTATGGGAACCTTCTAGAAATATAGGCAATGACTATGGCATTAAATTCATAATTAGACCATCTCCCCAATTGACTATTTCATTCTCTCAATCTGTTGGTGATCTATTATCTAAAAATATATATGGATTTTATGTGAAGTTTTTATATACCGATTTAATTTATGTTCAAAAATCTTTGAACAATATAACATAAATTGCATTAAGAAAAAATGAAGAAATCAATTTTCAGTTTGTTTAGCATTTATTTCTCATACAATATCTAAATTTTATTCCTAGCATATAATATAGTTCCAGATAGAGATAATTAGTTCTCTAGCGAGTCGCCAATTATTGTCCATTGAACAAACTCCCCTCTCACTTTTCATGATATGGGCTATTTTTTTATTTATTTGTTTGTCTTCTATTTTCATACCTAGATTTGAACTGAAATAATGATAATGTTTTTGAAACATAGGTTTCAATCTGGATTGTGATATGACTTTCCTTTCATTTCATAATTGGCGTGTTATTAGCTCCAAATAAATAACTAAGAAGGTCATCTTAAACTCTGTTGACTATGGTTGTTTATCATTTTTTTACATGAGGTTGCTTATTCTTTTTCTATAGTAATACTAATGATCCATGTTATTTAAGCCACTCCATGAGGCTATGAACCTATTTAACAGAGCCAACATATGAATATTAAGGTTTTCATTGAGTTTTATATATTTTGTCACTTTAGTTTAATATGAATATTAAGGTTTTCATTGAGTTTTATATATTTTGTCACTTTAGTTTTTGGGTTAAATTTGCATGAATTATCATTTTGATACATTATATAGGTCCAAAGATTATGTATTGTGCTCTTGGACCTTGTTTTAAAATATGTATACATATTTTTGGATAAGTTTGTATCCCTATATGCTAAGTGTTATCATTCCATGACCTTGTGATATTATTTATCATTATTGAACTTTGGATTCATGTTGTATCAATTATATGGTTTGATTCACATCAAATTTAATAATAAAAACTATGGTCATGTGTACAATTTAACACTAGTATCCAACATTCTCGATGTGTTATATAATGAAATGATATGTGGCGTTGGTATGGACATTCGATGGAATTTGTGTTGAATCAAATATCTATGTTTTTGGGTGACATGACACCGAGTATTTGGTTTGTCAACCCTGGTTATCAACATCTTCCTTCATCTTTAATTGTTGCTATAACTGAGGTTTTCATGTCATAACTCTCCTCTGGTTGTAATTTTTACTAATTGATACATTTTGTACTGCATTTTCAAGTCATCCAATTCATGGCGTAGGGTTTCTACATCCTATGAATTTGATTTCTTTGTCTAGCCTTTGCATTACTCTTTCCAATTTGTTAGGACTTCAAACCTTCACTCGACTTGTTTTTCCTCGTATTCACACATAATTTTGATTTTTTTTACTAGGTCTTCTATTATTCCCCCCATGTTTAGAACTGAGAAAATTGGGGGCAATATTATTGAGTCATATGATGAATAGTTGGAATTGTTCTGGGAGGTCAGATGATGGGAATTTGTCCAACTCTTTCAGGGTTTCAGTGAGGGAATATTGAAAGGTTTTCACCTCTACCTTTTATGGAAAGAGGGAAAATGTCGACGACTTGGGGATCTTTTTGGATGTTACTTTCATATTCAAAGAAACCCATATCCCTACAAAAGATGATAATTGGTTGAAGAGCTATCCTATACGTGAAATGCCACGGAGGAAGTTCCTTGAAAACAAGATTTATGCATACAATGTTAAATGTATGTTGGTTTCTTTCCTCAAACCTATATGGTCAAATCTGTTTTTTTTTTGCATTGTTACATAACATGTGAAGGGCGATATGGGCTAGTGTTTATTTATGGGCTAGTGTTTATTTACCAATTTCACTTGCTCATGATATTTTTAGGATATATACTTGACCTTCCATATTATTTGCACGAAACCCTCACTAAAATGGTTAAGGCACATTAGGAAGAACATAAAAACCCTGACTGGTCTCTATACCATCACAACCTTATCTGCATTTTGGTGAAGTGTCTTTTGATTGAAATTGGTGATGTTTGGGATGCTTTTCTGCTTCCCAATGGTTATGAAAAACCCCAAGTTTTTGAGAAACCATATCTTACAAATAGGGTTTCACTTAGTCCTCCACCAACCAGCCATGTTCCATATGATTCTCACATTATTGATGAATATGACCTTGATGAATCATTCCATGCTTAGCAGTTAGATTTTTCTCATGGAAATAGAGTTGAAAACCTTGAAACTACACGTATTCATGTCATGAGTATTATGGCTAAGAATATTGAATTCCATCATATGGAATTGAAACCATAATTTAGGGGAAAAGATGAGATAAAAGCCTTCGATAGTAGCCCTCAATTTAAACCTACGAAGCAAGAGGAAGTTAGTGAGTCTCACTATAATCCTCAGTATAGAGTGAAACTTAAACAAATTGAAAAGAAAATATCAAGGGCTTATTGTAACAGAAGAAAGAACATCCTAATAAAGAAGGTTTTTGTCAATCTTGAAATGTATGCTAATCCTTCACTAATGAGGAGGTTTTTGTCGATCTTGAAATGCTTTCTAAGCCTTCACTAATGAGAAACAAGTCTCATACTAAGGATTATTCTGGTTTTGCTAAAAATAATAAATATGTTCAAGATGGTAACAATAATCCAAGCAAAACTCTAGAAATTTTAGCTCTGATCCATCCACACTCGATATGTATTGGCACTAATAGTTTCTAATAGTTTCTAGTCACAACTCCTTGTCTTGAACATCACATTAGCCGACTCATTCAAGAGAGCAATAAACTTAAATCTCTAAATCAATTAAGGGAAAATAAAAAAAAACAAAAATATATAGAATGTGAGGTGAAAATATGTGGAGGAGATACACATATAATCATTAAGTCATCAAACGTTAAAGTTATTATCTCTCCAAATTTGAACCCTAATAAATAAAGTTTTTAATGTTTATCTATGTCTCAGGGTCAAGTTTTTAAGGTATATTTTCGTTTTGATTTTTTACTAAATTTAGAAGGCTACTGCAGAATCCTAATTCTATAAAAACCTTGTTTTGATATCAATATAAGTTGATAATATCAGTTTCCTCATTTGTTGACACATTGTTCCTATTTACCCAATGATAGTCTTGGTTTCAACAAAATAAGTTATTGTACATCCTATTTCGTTGTCTTGAAACATGTTTGGATGACTTGTTATTTCTTTTATGTCTATTTATTTTAAAATAATGGATTACTATTTTTGTAAATACAATTTTGATTTTGCAAATTAAGTTTGAACATGGCCATCCCTATTAGCCTATATATAAACCTTTAATTTGGAAGGTGAAGGAGGGGGAAGAGAACTAAAAAGTAATGTGGAATAAGTAGAGTATGGAATTATTTTGAAAACCTTTTGGTGTAGGTATGTTGACATGATTTGACTCAATCAAGTAACACTTATATTAGTTTGTTTTCCATAGTAACTTGTCTTTCATTATCTTCTTAATTTTATGTAATTTGATTTCCAAAATTTTCAAAGATAGAATTCTAACATTTTGTGACTTGGATCCATGAACCGGAAATGAATTATTGGATTTGTTTTTGTTTGTACTAGTTCAATTTTATCTTTTTATATTTGATCGTAGTTTTTCTTCAATGACTTGTGTCCTCAAGATTGACATTGATATGAACATTGTTTTAATCTAGGTTCTTGTGAATTGTTTCTAAGGATTTAGATTGTTAAGAATGTTATCTTTATATAAGTTGAATTAATACTTGGGTTGTAGCAGTTTCTAATCTATTATTTTATTTCTTTATTGATTTATTGAATTGTTTCATAAACACATAATTGAAACATATTTTAATTCGTGGAAATTGTTAAACTTATCTTTCTATTTTACTTTGACCGAGAAGTAGAAATTAGATAACATAAGTTGGGTTTATTTTTCATATATGATCTATTCTTGATTTGAATTATTAAAAGAAACATTGATTCTTCTGTGTTATTTTAAAAGATTGATTTGAATTATTAAAAGAAACATTGATTCTTCTGTGTTATTTTAAAAGATAAGAAATTTACATTTTCGTAGTTCTTTATCTTTTACTTATTTGTATTAACGAATATTGTTAATTTTAGTTTGTAATTACATATATAAATTAAAATTAGTTTTCATTTCTTAATAATGTTATAGCGGAGATAAATACAATTTATTCTTTGGACTAATTACGTTAAGTTCTAGTCGTTTTATATGTTGTATTATAATTCTTATATTATTTGTACAATATTTATTGTATTTTATTGTATTTTAATTGATGATGTTATTATAATTTTTGTATCATATTTCATTAATTAGTAAATGGTAGTTTTAGGTTTATTAACCATAGTTATAGACTTCATGTATATATAAAATTATTTAACCTTAGGTTTTCGAGATTTTCTTCTTCATAAGAGGAAGGATGCAAAGCCCAATGGAGCCTTAAAACCCATTCAGATAGATCATCCCAAACAACTTGGGCTATTTAAAGAGCCTTAATCTAAGTTACATCCCCTTTTTTGACTAAGGTATAAAATCTCACGTCAACAAAACAAAATTCAAATAATGTCAATACATGTAGAAATTCCTAAAAAAAATGAATAACATCCTCTTCGATGAACTCATAATCAATGGCTTTAATAACAAGTGTTATCTTAATCTAGACCAAGAAGGGAATGAAACTTACTACTGATAGTGTCATTGACCCTCTATTGACCCCTCTTCCTTGCCAACCTATATTGTTACTAATGTAGACTTATTAAGTCACTCTATAATGTTTTCTTAATGTGATTTGTTTTTTTTAGGTATGCATGTTTTCCTCTATTATCTTATCTATACATATGTGACAATAATTTATTGACATGAAATTTGTGCCTTGTGACCACTAATGGATCACATGGTGTTAATAATTTTCTTACAATTATACTTCTCATTGCAAATTGGATGGAAAGATGGGTTGCTTCAAAAAAAATATATATGGAAGCCATGAAACTACATTAATAGGACCACACCCCTTTTCCATAAACATTGAAAAGGTCATTATAAATGGAGGCAATGAAGTAGTGTCATTGAGTGTTCAGATTAAGGACCCCAATTCATATGATGACCCAGAGTACTATGTAACACCTGTCACCCGCTTATGCCATGTTAGGTTGTGGGAGTGCTAACATTTTGACCCCATCTCCAAGGTTTGTTATGAAGGAGTTACAACAACCTTTTTCCCTCAATATTTGAATCCTAAAACTAATGTTGTCATTCCGTTTAGTGTGTCGAGAGTTTTCCGACAATATGAGTTTTACCTAAATTCATGTCCTCAGTAGAATGTTTAGCCACACCTATCCCACATGCTGCCATGCCTCCACCACGTGGTTTTCCACATGGCACAAGTGTCATATTAGTATTGACACATAAATTAACTTTTAGTTTCCTTCGTATCATGGTTCCTGAGGATAACTTTCCCTTCGATCACTTCCTTAGTACCATATTGCTTCGGGTCGCTTCCCTCCATATCACATTCCCCCAGATGGTAGATTTTATAT
This sequence comes from Pinus taeda, assembly GCA_000404065.3. Taxonomy (NCBI): domain Eukaryota; kingdom Viridiplantae; phylum Streptophyta; class Pinopsida; order Pinales; family Pinaceae; genus Pinus; species Pinus taeda. The sequence goes on from APFE030306595.1 coordinate 22,766, forward strand.
CAACAAATTGCTTAAATAGATTTGAAAAATATTTATATATTTGTTTTCAAATTCAAGGATAATATAGATATAATATAATATATAACAATAGTGCTAATCGAGTGGTAAGATTAAGGATGTTAATCTATTTGATAATTCAAGTGATGCTAAATTATGAAGAAATTTGAGATATGAGCAAATATTTTAAATAGATTTAGAAATATATCTCTTACTTCTATATTCATAATGAAAAGCCTTGTATCTCTCTCTCTCATTCTTCTCTCTTCTCACTCACACACACACACATATGTATATATATAAAGAAAAAATAAAAAATTAAGGAGAATTGTAAATTCATTTTGTATGTTTAGACATTTATACAAGTCAAGAATGAGAATTGAACATCCTTAATTGAATGGGAACTATTTTGAAAACTTGGAAGCTTTCTATGAGCTTAAACTTTGAAAAAATGGAAGCTTGAAAATGAACATTTAATATAGAAAATATTAAATTAAAATTCTATTTTGATATTAATAATGTTGAAGATAATGGATGATATCCTAGAATAGGTAGAGTTGGTTCATGTAACCTCAGGATAGGAATTAGTTTCTATTTCTTAGGATGACGTTCTAACTTCCCTAAAACCATGTTTTTCTATTTAATGTTTAATCTGCATGAACAATGTAGAGCGTTGTAGAGAGTTCTGTAGATCCAGACTCTTCTGGTTCAGAATCTCTTTCGTAGAGCTGACCAGTGGGTTTTATTTTTAATACAAACATTGCCACTTTTATCATGGTATCGAAGCATCAGGGTTGAGGAACCTATACGCTAGTTGGTGGGTGATTCTTTGAACCGAGATCATCGCATTTGTAAGGCAGATAACTGCAAAGATTCTGAAATCATCATTGGTTATGAGTGTACCTCTACAACGAATGCATTGTAACTCCTCCATGCATATTTTATATCTTTTTCATCGTAGGAAAGACGTGTACAGCTATGAAAACATTGCAGAAATGACAGGAACTTCTACGATGATCGTGGAAGCCAATAACATGGTTGTGGCTACAAAGGGAAGCCAATAACAAGGCTGTAGCTGAAAGCAAGAGGTTGTCTGGAGGCTGAGAAGGAAGCCATGGGGATTTGCGCACGCGTTGCAAGATCAACAACATTGAAGAACAATGATCAGTCTCTGTCACAGATCTGGGGTAAATTTAACATCTTTAACCTAACAAATTTTTTTCTTTTCTAAATCGCTAAGATGAATAACAATATATTTGAAGCATGCATGAACGAGCATAACAAGCCCGATGGTTCCAATTATGAAAATTGGAAGTTTAAGATGCAAACTCTGCTAGAAGTGTAGAGTGCTTGGACGATTGTGAATGGGGATGAGACGAGGCCCGTGGCTGGATCAACATCAGTCCCAGATTGGGAGAAATGAGAAAGTAGAGCAAGGAAAATGTTCAAGATGTCAGTGAAAGATTGCATTATATTGCACATTAGAGAATGTAAGTCAGCTAATGAGATATTGGGAATTCTGAAGGAATTGTACAAGAACAGGAATTCAAATTGTCTTTTGTTCCTCAAAAGTAAGATCCTATCCATGAATATGGAGGAGAATGAAACAATTGCTTCATTTGTAGCAAGGATCAAGGATTTGAAAACCAAATTATCAGACATTGGCCATACATTCGACGATACAGTTCTTGTAACCGTTACAATGAATGGTGTTAATGATGATTATCAAATGTTCATCACCGGGATAAATGTCAGAGAAAAGATCCTGCATTTTAAAGAGCTGACAGGTATACTGATGCAAGAAGATGAGAGGAGATCGTCTCTAAAGCCCCAGAGTGCCGATCTTGCATTAATGGTGAAGAAGAACTTCTACAAAGGGAAAGGAAGTCCACAACAGCAAAACGGAGCAAGTTCACAGAAACAGCCAAATCAGACCTAAGGTATGCATCCGAATAAAAACTACTCTGAAGCTAAATGTTTTTATTGTGAAAAATTAGGTCATATTGCCAGCGAATGTAGGAAAAAAAAATATCATGAAGAAGAGCAGAAGTCGAAAATACATGCGGGTCATCTCGCGAATGGTGATAAAGTGTAGAATTTAAGATTGTTCATGGCATATTGTGATGAAAATGTTGATGCAGACATCTGGTATGTAGATTGAGGAGCATCAACACACATGAGAAGGAATAAGCACTGGCTAGAGGATTTTAAAGAAATAAACGAAGGCGCACAAATTTACCTAGGAGATGACAGAAGTCATCAAATCAAAGGATGTGGGAAAGTTTATGTTATTCTACCTGATGGTAATATCAAACAAATTTATAATGTAATGTATGTGCCTCGCATAACAAAGAACTTGATTTCTGTATCTATGATTACAGATCAAGATTTGAAAGTTGAATTTTTAAAATCTAACTATTACGTTAAATATCTGCTCAATGGCATGAAGACAATTGCTATAGGAATCCGAACAGGAGGATTGTACAAGTTGGATGTGAGACTTGCACCAGTTTGAGCATTGATAGTAGCGAGCCTGACTACAAAAGAGATTTGGCATCAGAGATTCAGCTACATCAACTACAATGATTTTTTGTTATTACAAAAGAAGGAAATGGTAAGATATCTTCCTGTGCTAAAGCAAGTACATAATGACTGTGATGCCTGTACTTTAGGAAAAATGCATAGAGAAGAATTCCTTGTAAGAGTAGAAAAGAAACAAAGGGATATACTGGAATTAGTGCACAAAGACCTTTATGGACACATGCAAACAAAATCATTAGGAGGTGCATTGTATTTCCTATTGTTTATTGATGATTGTACGAAGTTTTCTTGGGTCTATTTCTTAAGTAAGAAGAGTCATACATTCGAATACTTTAAGCAGTTTAAAAATATGATTGAATGACAAATAGGGAAACAGATAAAAATTCTCCATTCTAATCAAGGGGGAGAATACAGGAAGGATGAGCTTATTAGATATTTTAAAGATCATGGAATTTTGCAGCAGTTCACAGTACCCCATAATCCAGAGCAGAATGGAGTAACAGAAAGAAAGAACAGAAGACTCATGGAATGTGCTAGAAGTATGCTGAAATGTAAGAATATTTCAAACGGTTTTTGGGTTTAAGCAGTGAATACTGCAGTTTATTTGAAAAATAGGAGTCCTACAAAAAGTCTTGAGTCTAAAGCTCCTTTTGAAGCATTATATGTATATAAGCCTGCAGTAAAACACTTAAGGATATTTGGATGTAAATCATTTGCCCACATACCAAAGGAAAATAAAAGAAAATTAGAGTCAAAAGCCATCAAATGTACTTTTATAGGGTATTGTTCATCATATAAAGGATAAAGATTATTTATCCCCTCTACTCACGAGATCTTTGTTAGTAGAGATGTTAAATTCCATGAGCAAGATAAAGAAAAACCTGATGAGCACTACGATGTATGGGACATTCCGTACTTTGAGGAATAATAAGCAGAGAATAGTCAGGGTTAGTAGCAGACAAAGGTAGAGGATGAACAACAATAGCAGCAGCAACAACAACAATAGCAGCAAAAATAGGAAGAAAAAGTAAATGATGATAAAATAAGGTTTGAAACTACCACCACACCACTCAGGAGATCAAGTAGGAAAGCTGAAATGCCTGCAAGATATAGGGAAAATGCTTTTATAACTAGTATGATGAGTGTGGTTGAACTGTCTAGTTATAAAGAAGCAAATGAAAGTAGTGAATGGAAAGCAACCATGGAAGATGAATATGATTCAATAATCAGAAATAAAACTTGGGAATTGGTTGAACTTCCTACAGGAAAACAAACTATAGGTTGCAAATGGTTATATAAACCGAAAATTAATGCAGATGGAACTATAGAAAAACTGAAAGCTAGGTTGGTTGCAAAGGGGTACACACAAAATGAAAGGATATACTATGAAGAAACCTTCGCTCATGTAGCTAAATTCAACACTATCAAAATGTTAATCGCCTTAGCTACTAAGAAACATTGGATGATACACCAACTAGATGTAAAGTCTGCATTTTTGAATGAAGAACTAAAAGAAGAGGTTTATCTAGAGCAAGCGGAAGGGTTTGTCTAGAAAGGAAAATAACATCTAGACTGTAGGTTGAAGAAAACACTCTATTGACTAAAACAAGCTCCCAGGTCATGGTATGAGAAAATTTATTCATTTTTTCTACAAGCTGGCTACAATAGAAGTAAGAATGACCCTAATCTTTACACCATGAAAGATGAACAAGGAAGCGTAGTGATGATTTCATTATATGTATATGATTTGATAATTACAGGTGATGCTATATATCTAATTGATGAAATAAAGAAACAAATGTCACAGATGTTTGAGATGAAGCATCTCGGTGAGCTCAGATACTGTTTAGGTCTCGAGATCTAGAGAGATTTAGGTCAAACATTTCTGTCTCAAGCAAAGTATGTCAAAGGCTTGTTAGAAAAGTTTAGATGGATTAGTGCAATCCAGCACTGGTACCATTGCAGTAGAACATCAAATTGCAGTGTGAGGATGGCTCAAAAGAGGCGGATGCAACAATTTACGAACAGCTGGTTGGGAGTCTGATCTACCTAACCACCACTAGACCTGATTTGGCTTATGCAGTCAGCATGTTAAACCAATTTATGTCTAAGCCATTTGAAAGCCATTGGAATGCAGCGAAGAATGTTTTGAGGTATCTACAAGGCACTATAGATTATGGAATTATTTACACTGACTCTTCTGATGTTAGATTGGCATGATTTGCAGATTTAGATTGGGCAGGAAATGTAGATGATCGCATATCTATTATAGGTTATGCATTCAGTCTTGGATCCGGGGTGATCACATGGAGCAGCAAGAAGCAGAACAAAGTCTCCTTGTCCTCAGCGGAAGCAGAGTATCAAGCCATGTGTGCAGCAACGTGTGAGGCAGTTTGGTTGCAGAGACTTCTCAAGGATGTTAAGGAAGAACATACAGTCACAACAACAATAAGATGCGACAATCAGAGTTCAATCAAGCTGGAAAATAATCCGGCGTTTCACAAAAACACTAAACATATTGATACTCAATTCCACTTTGTCAGGGAGAAAGTGGAATTCAAAGAAATTCATTTGGAATATTGTAATACATGTGATAATGTTGCAGACATTTTCACTAAGCCTCTTGTAAGCCTCCTACTTTCTAGTTGCGAGGGGGTGGTGATGTCAATTTCGCTCTAATGTCTGAGAGAAATTCAAATAACTTGGCCGAATCGGGCAAAACTTCTTTCACCCCCTCCGCTTTACAAAATTTGTGGGCCCATGTACTTAACAGGGGCATTTTTAGTGTGTTTATTAAAACACTATCGGTAACCCTCTCGATCGGTTTGGACAGCTACCGATAGCCCGCCCAATGCAATGTCAACCAACCCTATCTCATCTCCACCAAAATACGCTTTCCCGGACAGTGCTTCGTCCAACAAGAGGAGGCTTGCCACCGATTCCTCCACCACTTTCTATTGCTCCTCACCGATGCCCTTGAAAACTCCCCAAATACTTGGAGTGAAATGCAACCACCAATAATTAATATTAGAGGCAGAAATGTGAAAAACTAATTGCAACTCATAAAATCCCAAATAGCAGATAACGAACAAATGGGTGAATTACCTTATCGTCTATGAAGGCAGCCCAGAAGCAGGCAGTGGCTTGGTCATATGGATCTTTGGGCATAAAATTGGATGCCTTATTTCCCCATGCCTCCTTAATGTATTGCACAATAATCATGGATTCACAAACAGGCTTGTCTTTGTGGATGAGCACCGGAATCTTCTTGTGAACAGGGTTTGATTGAAGTAGCAGCTCGCTTTTATTTTGAATGCCCTGTTCAATGAACTCATAATGGATCCCTTTAAGAGCAAGTGTTATGCAAACCCGCACCACGAAGGGACAGTGAATCACACCTAACAACTTCACTTGCCCATATTCTCCACAACCTTCCATTGTTATGAAATCTGTTATTTTGGGCTAAAAAGTCTAAAAAAAATCATTTTAAAGGACATCTCATCTTTATCTTTAGGGCAATCTAAACGTTTTGATCGCTCCTTTAAAAAGATTCTGTCATGTCAAAACAAGCAACCTATCATATTTATTAATTAGTTTAGAGAGCATTGGAAAATTGTAAGCATTGACATCATTATTATTTTAAAATATCTGTAATGTTTTCTGCATCCGGTCAGTTTGACTTCTAGGCAATGGTAGGGTATTCCTTCAGGTTATTTTGGGGCAATTCTTAACTACCATGCCTTAAGCCACTATGCCAATTATTGGTGAGCTTAGTGGATGGCCTGATATAATTTTTAAAATTGTTAAATTTTAGTGGATGGCCTGTGATTTTTAAATTTTAAATCTAATTAGGATATAATTTTTTTTTAACCAACCACTTTTGGCAAACAATTCCTTGCAAGGTCATGGCACGAGCCTTTCGAGCATCATCTCCGGAAATTCGTTCGTTTCGAGCATTCCACTGTCTACCACATGTTGTGGCCATGGCCGTAGAACATGTAGTGTTTACCGCCTTCCAACATCGTAGATGCCATGGGATAGGATCTAATTATGATATAAATTTAATTTTCCAGTGATTCTCAACATTATACTTTAACAGTGTGTGTGAGAGAGAACAGGTAATGAAGTGTCAAAACTATCATATTTGAGTCGTCTCACTTTGAAATGTTGGGTATACGACTAAAGTCCCACATTGAGTAGAAGTGGAGAGGATCATGGGTATATAAGGATGGGCAAATATCTCCATTGGTATGAGGCCTTTCAGGGGTAAAGCCCAAAAACAAATCCATGAGGGCTTAGGCCCAAAGTGGACAATATCATACCATTGTGGAGATATGTGGTGTCCAGAGTCCTTTCAAGTGGTATCAGAGCCAAGTTCCGAAGTTAGCCAAGTGGATGAATCCTCGGAATGCCGAACGAAGGTGGTGGGCCCCGGTAATATCACGATGGGATCCGTGGATGAGCTCGGTTAGACAGGCGGTGTGCTCCAGATTCTTCATGGACGTGTCCTGGTTCCAACACGGTGAAGAGGAGTTGACCTGGGATAGAGCAAGCTCTCGAGGTAGGTGGTGCTTCATGTAAGGCGCGTGTTTCCAACGCATTGGAGCGGAGAATCCTGGTTGGTAGAGTGTGGACAGATGGATAATCGTTTGAGGGGAGACTCGATGGTCCTTTGTTCAAGGGGAGGATTGTTGGGTATACGACTAAAGTCCCACATTGACTAGAAGTGGAGAGGATCATGGGTATATAAGGATGGGAAAATATCTCCATTGGTATGAGGCTTTTTGGGGTAAAGCCTGAAAACAAATCCATGAGGGCTTAGGCCCAAAGTGGACAATATCATACCATTGTAGAGATATATGGTGTCCAGAGTCCTTACATGAAATTCAATATTAATATTGAACCCAGCCACTGTGTATTTTGTATTTCCCAAATGTTTATGCAATGTATTCTTTTTCCAAATCGAATTGTATTATTTTATCAAATGAATCATAATTATATTTAAAATGAACTTATTTTTCTAAATTTAAAATATCTTTCCGGTATTTAAAATGCATTATAGAAAAGCACATTGAAATCTGTAATAACAATTAAAAAGAAGGAATAACCTTCTCAGTTTTACATTGATTAATAAAATTTCATAATTATATTTAAAATGAACTTATTTTTTAAAATTTAAAATATCTTTCCAGTATTTTAAAATGCATTATAGGAAAACGCATTGAAATCTGTAATAACAATTTAAAAGAAAGGAATAACCTTCTCAGTTTTACATTGATTAATAAAATTTAGTTATATAGTGATTAATAAAATACAGTTATATAATGTTTGGTTAATAATCGTATTTATAATACATATATGGTTCTATTGTTTTAGGAATTTTTATTACGTTTAAATTGTGGAATTTTGAAGATTTATATGTGTAGTTTTTAAAATAATATTTATCAAATTTTAATAAGTATAATTAAAAACTATAATTGGGAAATTTCAAATATGGATAGAAATTGCACAGTAATTGATTTATGGATTAATAAGCCTATTACATATGATGAAAAAATTGTATGAGGCCGGCAAGTTATCATGACGAAAACTCAAAATGGGGTTATGTAGTGGTAGTTTTCTTACCTTTTAAGTTGTTCTTTGCATGTGATAAATGTTCACGTTTTTAAGTTGTTTAAAAAAATACAGAGTTTATAATTTTGGTGTTTTTTTAGGTTGGCAGATATTATATATCTATATTATATATATATATATATATATAATATTTATTCTATTTCTATTTTCATATTTTCATAATATATTTTCTTTGTGGCTCTCATTATTTTAATTTGTTTTTGCAAAAAATCAAATAATATTTGATAAATTATTAACAATTTCTATCCGAGATTGTGATGGTATATATTTTTGTTTTCCTTTCATCATTTTATTTAATTGGTTTGTAAAAAATTCTCAGTCATACACTTAAAGTTGAATATAATTAAGTTAATTTTACAAATAACAAATTATATAACATAAAAAAAAATAAAGCACATTTAAAATATGGTGATTAAATTATAATTGATTGTTAATAAATTGAATATTTTTTATCTATTTGTTTTACTACAAATTTTGTTGAGTTATTGATTTCCAAAATTTGAGATTGTAAGGATGTAAGGTATCATTCAAAGTATTGCACTTTTGCAATGTCAATTCACAACTCGACTTATAATCTTTTCTTCTGTAATTAAGTATTTAGGGAGTTCCTAAATTATTGATTTGTCATAAATACATTGCAATGATGCAAAATAACTTATGATTAGAAGCGAGGTTTCCCAACTCTACAGACAAATAGAAAGATGCATGATTAGACTTGGCTTCCCAATCTATAGGCACTAGATCACAATCTTAAGATAATAACAATAACCTAACAAAAAAGTACTTGAATTTTTGTAATTAAGCATTCACGGAGTTCATAAATTATTTATTTGTCATAAAGACATTGCAATGATGCAAAAGAACTTATGACTAGAAGCAAGGTTTCCAAATTCTAGAGACAAATAGAAAGATGCATGAGTAGACATGGCTTCCTAATCTATAGGCACTAGATCGCAATATTAACATAATAACAATAACCTAACAAAAAAGTACTTGACTTTATATTCTTCCGATGTTTTTTTATTGAAATTTATGCAGAAGTATCATAATGTTTCTCTTTGGTAATAGGTTATGAAAAACAAAGGAAACATAATGAAATGTCTACAATGAATTGTTATAAGAATTAAGAATTAAAGATGATCCTTCAGAAACCATAGTTTGACATTGCCGCACAAATGGTGCTAAGGATATTCTTCTATTTATTCAATCAAAACTAAGAAAACAAGATGGAAATAAGGCTATTAAGGGAGGTCCACATTTTTAGAAAATTATGATTTTACATTCTTCATGTGCAACAAATTGTTACAAGTTTTATGAACAAAAAATGGTCGTTAGAAAGGGATATCTTTTCAACTATTACCTAGTGTTGTTAGGCATTTTGATATCTATTTCTATCAAAATTAACAAAGAAATGTAAAAATCAAGGACATTAAAGGAGGGCCATCATTTTAGAAATTTTAAATAGAAGGACATGAAGACATTGAAGCATCCAACAAGTGAAGAAACTAAATCTAGCAGGCTATCTTTAGAGTGAACAATAATGAGTGGGAAATATGATATTCAAACTCCTTACATATATTATTTTTAGTTATTTTCCCAAGACTATTTATTTCAACTTAAGGTGGATGAGGAATGTCTTAACGCTTATCAAGGGTTGTAGTGTGTTATAGAGTTTGTTAGGTTTCACTGACTTTTAATAAATTTTAAAAATTAGATTCGTGCAAGTGGCTCCCCCCACCAATTTCTAGGGATTTGAGATTATTTCAATTCTAATAAGATCCTCCATGATAAGTTCCTCATTATTATTTATAACATTCACTTATATATAAGCAATTTTTATCTAGCAAAATGTCCATGTTTTATAATAAGATGTGTAATTCATTTTTTTTTCTGAAGTTAAAATTGACCCATAACCTTTTTATACATGGTTAATTAGGTAAATCTATTGCAATCGTTCTTTTTTGTTATATTTATGAAGCCTTAAGCTATATCGACAACATTAATATTTTTAATGTGATTGTACTAGTTTATTAATAATGATATCAACATGTTTTTAATACAAATAATTAGAACAAAAAGTAATGATCCACAACAGACACAAAAACAATTGACTCTCTAAACCAACTATATATATATTAATTATTCTTTGATAACAACTGTATGTAATCAATTGACAAATATTTGATTTTATTGTTTAAAATGAATATTTAATGTACAACTCTTATTAAGACCATTTTAATATAAATAGTTAGAAAAAAAAAGTAATAACATCCACTATTAACAAAAAAAAAATGACTTTCTAAACTAATTATCTTATGCATGATTATACATTATAAGGTGATGATATATATATCAATTATTCTTTGACAAAAAACAAATATTTAATTTCTATATTTAAAATGAATATTTAATATATGAATGCTAATTAAAAATGAGACCATCTATGAAGAACAATATATGATTTATAAAATTTATTAAACAAATAAAATTTAGCACGAAATATCACCCACTGAGAGATAGGAAGATTGATTGGGTAAAAAATGTAGTCGAAGATATGTTAAAAATGTATGTAATGAAACAACTGATTCAATGGGAAGAATACATTCACTTAGTTGAATTCACATATAACAACAACCATCACGAGTCATTAAAGATGAGTCCTTTTGAAGTCATACATGGAAGGAGGTGCAGAACACTGGTTAACTAGAAGACCCTTGAAGATAGGTTACTATTAGGACCTCACATGCCAGCAAAAATGGAACAGACCATGAGAAAAGTCCGACAGAACTTGAGAGTTCACCAAGATAGACAAAAAGCATATGCTGATAAGAAAATGAATTATAGATAATTTCAAATAGGATACCATGTATATGTGCAAGTTAAACCCAAGAAAATCACTTTACGTTGGGATGGTTATGCAAAACTAGCTACTCGATATTGTGGTCATTTCCAAATCCTGGAAAGAATTGGATGTGTTACATATCAGCTTGCATTACCTAGCTATATGTGAGTCTATAATGTGTTTCACATGTCCTTGTTAAAGAAATATGTTTATCACTCTAGACATATTATTAACTCACAAGATATGCAAGTAAAAATCTAGTGTTAAATTCATTTTTATATTTAATAATGCGTGTTTAAATATTGGTGTAATTTAATGGAAGTTTTATGACATAGAAATGGTCAAAATGGATAGAGAGTTCCTGTTATAGCCTCTACGTATTCTTGATCAGAGAGAAAAAATGTTACCAAGGTGAGCTATCACCGAGGTTAAAGTCCAATGGAGGCACTTTAGCCCAGAAGAGGCCACCTCGAAGGATGAAATATCTATGTAGGTAGCATATCGTGAACTATTCCAAGGGAAATAATGAACTCTGAGGATGGTGTTTCGCAAAAGGGAGAAGAAATGTACACACCCTGATCGTGTAAATATTTATCATTTACTATTATGGTGTAAGGTTTGGTAAAATCTAGATTGGGTGAAAGTCTAGTAAAGGAATATTACATATTTAAAATTTATTGTATTTTATTTCTTTATAAAATGTTATGAAAAGTAATGGAATTATGGGAAATGATCCTAAAAGAAAATATTTAATTTCCAAGTAATTTACACAGTCACCTCCTCCTCCCTTAGATATTAAAACATCTCAATTGGGGAAAAGAAACTAATAGAGGAAAGTGGTCTAGGTGGATATTTGTGGCCACCCCCTATTCCACCTAGACCTCGAGTCGATTTCATATATTTCCTTGTTTATTTCAACATTTACTATTTCTAGTGGTTCTTCGATTCCTGAACTTCAACAACATTTTTGACCCCCTAAGAGACCTTTACAACAAGGTATCATACATGCAAAATGGAGATAATATCACCAAGTTATGACCACGGGAAGTTGGCTGCCCAAATAATCCCAATGGTGCCCACAAACTCTTGGTGTCACATCTCCTGGGGTTAGGGTTTTGGTTGTTTAGGTTTTTCTCTTGTTGTTCAATAATAAATTAACCATTGAGCCCCACTGTAAGACAGTTTAGAGGCATATAGCCGCTATATCTTTTCTCAGAGATAAGCTACCATTGCCCGACCTAGTTTATTTCCATTTTGTTTGTAATCATATTTCAATATTTTGATATTAATGAAATCAAGTGTTATTTCTACCACATACCTATATTTATGGTTGTGTCTATGATTTTTTTTGTTCCTGTTTAAGTTTGGATCAGTGGTATCAGAGCAGTCTTCTCTTTCTCTGTTTTCTTTGCATGTCCCCAAATATGTAAGGGTATAAGGAGTTAGGGCTCGAACTAGTTCAACCTTTACAAGGCGAGCCTCGCAAAAATTGACGACCTCCCATGGCGAAAGAAAATAAATACATGGGGGCAGGAGATCATTTCAAAATGTTGCTCAAGAAAGCTCTCAAGCGATAAAGGAACGTGATGATGGATGACATTTCTCAGGTCCTCCGAGGGCTACCCACAGGCGACACGTCTTCATCCAGAAACCACTTTGGAGGTGCCACCCCTTTTAGGGTATAAGTTAGCTTTTGATATTCTCATATTTGGGGGCTAGATAGATGCAGAGCCATTGATAAATGGTTGAATATATTTTTCATTTCATGACTTTTCCAATCTGGAAAAGATTACTTTTGCACTTCTAAAAGCCACCACACACGTCAAGGATTGGTGGAAAACCTATTGTGAATAAGAGGATGAGAGGGAACCCTCACTATTTTCAGCAACAACCACTTGAGATTCTTTCCTAGACACCATCAAGGAATAATTTTGCCTTGTCGATAGCTACGAAGATAAATACATAAAGTGTACCATGATATGGCAGGAAAGGGACCGAGATGTGTTAGAGTTTACAAATGTTTTCCATACCCTCTACACGATGTTGCATATCAAGGATTCTAAATGGCATTTGGTACTGAAGTACTATGATTATCTACACAAGTACATAGAGAACGAGATGGAGTTCCTATACATCTCCTCGCTCGGTACGCCATACCAATATGCTGTCAAGTTTTAGCACAATTTCAAATAGAAGAAGTGATACTTTGGATTTTTGAATCTGAAGCAAGGAAAAGACACCCCCAAACCACATATCAAAGGCCAAAGTCAAGGTGGGGAAACCCAATAAAAACCGCTGAAGCCGCAAGAAAAGAAAAACAACAAGAGGAAAAGGAAAGACACAGGAAAATTGTGTGAGTTCCATAAGAGCTCCACTGACAATACAAGTGAGTTTCAAGCCAAAAATTCATTGGTGGCTGAGCTGAAGGCTTTCGATTTAGACGCATTTTCCAACTCTGAGTCAGAACCCAATAAGAGAAATGACAAATGGAAGCAGATCATTGACGTGGAGCCCAATGCCACTGTGGCCACCACCAGGATCCAAAAGAATGAGTATGAATATCTAGAGTAGGGGGAACACCTCTTCCACTCACAGATGTGGGTGAAGGTTTCTCTGCTATAGTTTATTTTCGACAACAAGAGCCAAAAGAACCTCATTTCAGCAAAGGTTGTGAATGAGCTGGGCCTACCAATGATAGTACATCCACATCTGTACACCATATGGTGGCTTCACCGAGGACGAGTTCTATGAATCAACCAATACTATCGCCTTTCCTACAACATCAAGCCCTTCACAGACAAGGTATTGTGTGATGTTTCTCCTCTTGAATTTTGTGATGAACTATTAGCAAAACCATACTTGTGTAGGTGACATGTTTTATATGAGTCTAGACCTCACTCTATGATTATTACTTTGGGCAATAAGTTGTACAAGATATTGGAGGTAGACCCGCCTATTGCCATATTTCTTATCACTACAAAGAAATGCGCTAAGATCATTTCCGAGACTAGGAAATTTTTTTCTTTATGATTTACCCTCATGGAAAGAAGAAGGTTGTGTTCATGGCTTCCAAACAGGGCTCCTCTATACAATAGTTGCATATGGACAAGGTCGTAGAGGAGTACAGGGACATTTTTGCCTCACCTATAGGAGTACCTCTACACTGTTAGGTCAAGCACCCCATCGATATGACCTCGGGGTGCACCGCTACCCAATGGAACGATCTATCAATGCTCTGTTCTAGATAACGATGAGATCAAGAGGTGGATTCAGGAGCTATTATATAAAGGGCACATTAGACCAAGCTCATCATCCTGTGCGAGACCGATTGTATTGGTATAGAAGAAGGATGGGACCTGGAGACTCTGTATCGGCTATCGGGTGTTGAACAAGATCAATATCTGGAATAGATACCGAATCCCATGGATTGATGACCTTCTGTAACAACTCAAGGGGGCCAAATATTTTAGCAAGATTGACTTGAATTCCAGTTATCATCAAGTGCCTATCGAACCCTTCGATGTATAGAAGACTACCTTCAAATCCAAGAAGGGCCATTTTGAATGGTTGGTCATGCCTTTCGGGTTGATGAATGCCCCCGTAACCTTCATGAGATTGATGGATCACATATTGTGACACTTCACCAATGCATTCATGGTGGTGTATTTAGATGACATATTGATCTTCAGTCAAAGGTGGGAAGAGCACCTCCACGAGGTCCTTCAAACCTTGCGACAACACAAGCTGTCTACGAATTTGGAGAAATTCACCTTTGGCATGACACAATTTCAATATTAGGGGTACATTATTGATGAGTAGGGTGTGCATGTGGACCCAACCAAGATACAATTCATTCGAGATTGGCTAGCCCAAACGACTCTAACGGAGCTTCGAAACTCTCTTAGTCTTGCTAATTTCTACCACAGGTTCATGTTGGGGTTCTCTCATATCACTTGGCCTTTAAGTCAAGTCGTCAAGGGTGGAGCGAAAGAATTTTTGTTTTGGTCTAAAACCCAACATAAGCCATTTTTTGAGTTGAAGCATCGCCTCTACTCTGCACCAATGCTCACACTACCAGACCTGCAACAACCATTTGAGGTTGAGACAGATGCCTCTCACTATGCTATTGGTGTAGTTCTTACTCAGCAGGGGCATTTAGTGCCTTACCACAGTGATACACTTTCAAACATAGTATGAAAGTATCCCACTTACAAAAAAGAAATGCATCCCATTGTGCAGGCCTACCGTCAATGGAGGCATTACATTATGGGGAAGGAAATGATCATCCACACAAACTGTCGACCCCTACAATTCATACATACACAAGGGAAATTGCAGAATGATCGCCATAAGAAATGGTCCACAATCTTGATTTTCATATTGAGAGAATCTTTGTCGAAATGCGATGTTTGACCATTGTTGACCTGAATAGATATTATAAACCAAAGGGAATAATAAACCCTATGGATTGATATTGTAAACTGAAGGGAATGATTAACCCAAGGGATTATGAACCCAAAAGAATAATATTAAACCCAAGGGACTAATATTATAAAGCCAAGGTATATAAACCCTAAGATAAATATTGTAAACACTAAAATAAACATGATTTCCCATGATTGATGATGGTTAGCTATGATTTACAATGGTTTACAATCATTTATATTATAAACCTAAGGTATTTTTATTATAAAGCCAATGAGGGATTAATACTAAAACCCCAAGGGATTATGAACCCAAGGGAATATTATCAACAAGGGACTAATATTGTAAACCCAAGGTATATAAACCCTTAGGTTTATTGTAAACACTAAAATAAACATGGTTGACCATGGTTTCTTTTCGTGTAGAGACAATCCTTGTGACAATGTGACACTGCACTACGATTGATAATGCTTAACCGTGGTTGAATTTCATATCAAGGAAATTTTTGTCACAATGCGATGTTCGACCATGGTTGAGCATGATTGACCATGGATGACAATGTTTGACTTTATAAAACATGGTTTACCATTATTCACAAAGGTTTACCATGATTGACCATAGCTAATCATGATTATCATATGCATACAATAGTTGTCATAATGCGATGTTGGACCATGGTTGAGACAATGATTTATTTTCATATTGAAACAAACTTTGTCACAATGTGACGTTGGCCAATGGTTGACCCCGATTACCCAAGGTTCAACACAATTTCTCTTATAAAACATGGGTGACCATCATTGAATAATATTAACCAATGAGCATAATATTATAAAGCCAAGGTATATAAACCCTAAGATAAATATTATAAACACTAAAATAAACATTGTTGACCATGTTTAATTTCATATTGAGACAATCCTTGTCACAATGTGACATTGGACCATGGTTCACCATGATTGATTTTCATTTTCAAATTGAGAGAATCCTTTCCAAAATGCAACATTGGATCATGGTTGACCATGTTTGATTCTAATATTGAGACAATATTTGTGACAGTGTGATGTTGGACCATGGTTGACCATGATTGAATTTATAAAACATGGCAGACAATGGTTGGCCATGATTGACCATGATTAACCATGATTAACCATGGTTGACTATGTTTTACCATACTTAATCATGATTGATAATAAACCTAAAGGATTAATATTAAACCTTAGGAATATGAAGTCTTATATCAATAAACCTTACGAATATGGACCATGGGTGACCATGGTTGTCAAAATATATTGTTGGAACATAGGAATTAATACTATAAACCTGAGATATATAAACCCTAAGATAAATATTGTAAACACTAAAATAAACATGGTTGACCATGATTGACCATTATCGATATTATAAACTCAAGGGATTGTTATTATAAACCCAAGGTATTAACACTAAAACTCCAAGGGATTATGAACCCAATGGAATATTATTAAACCCAATGTATATAACCCCTAAGATAAATATTGTAAACACTAAAACAAACTTGGTTGACCATGGTTTATTTTCATATGGAGACAATCCTTGTCACAATGGGACGTTGGACCACTGTTGACTATGCTTAACCATGATTGATTTTCATATTAAGACAATTTTTGTCACAATGTGACGTTTGACCAATGTTGAGTATGATTGACCATGGATGACCATGTTTGACTTTATAAAACATGGTTGACCATGCTTGACTACGATTTATCATGATTGGCCATTATTGACCATTATTATCATATTGAGAAAATTGTCCTAATAGGACATTGGACCATGGTTGAGACAATGATTGATTTTCATATTGAAACAATATTTGTCATAATGTGATGTTGGCCAATGGTTGACCTGATTAACCATGGTTGAACAAAATTGATTTTATAAAACGTGGTTGACCTTCGCTAAATAATATTAAACCAAAAGGACTAATATTATAAATCCAAGGTATATAAACCTTAAGATAAATATTATACACACTAAAATAAACATGGTTGACCATTGTTGATTTTCATATTGAGACAATACTTTGCACAATATGATGTTGGACCATGCTTGCCCATGCTTGACCATGATTTATTTTCAAATGGAGAGAATATTTGTCACAATGTGACATTGGACCATGGTTGACCATGTTTGATTCTCATATTGAGAATATTTTTCAATGTAACATTGGACCATGGTTGACCATGATTGAGTTTATAAAAATGGGAGAAAATTGTTGGCCATGGTTGACCATGATTGACCTAACTAGCAACGGTTGACTATGGTTTACCATAGTTCACCATGATTGATAATAAACCTAAAGGAATAATATTAAACCCTATGAATATGAACCATTATATCAATAAACCCTACGAATATAGACCATGGTTGACCATGATTGGTGATGGTTCACGATGGCTGATTTTCATATTGAGACAATTTGTGTTAGAATTCGACGTTGGACCAAGATTGACCATGGTTGTCACAATGTGACATTGGACCATTGAGACTATTATAAACCCAAGGTATATAAACCCTAAGATGAATATTGTAAACACTAAAATAAACATGGTTGATAATCCCTTGAGGTTTTCGTATTAACCCCTTGGGTTCATTAATTTCTTGGGTTTATAATATCAATCCCTTGGGTTTATAATATCAAAGATGGTCAATCATAGTCAAGTATGGTCAACCATGGTTGAATATCGGATTGTGACAAAGATTGTCTCAATATGGAAATCAACCATGGTAAAATATGGTCCAAAGTCGTGTTGTGACAAAGATTGTCTCGATATGAAAATCAATCATGATCAACCATAGTCCAACGTTGCATTGTGACAAGGATTGTCTCAATATGGAAATCAAACATGATCAACTATGTTTATTTTAGGGTTTAGAATATTTACCTTAGGGTCTATATACCTTGGGTTTATAATTTTTAACCCTTGGGTTTATTCTTTTCTTGGGTTTATAATATCAAGCCCCTGGGCTTATTGATATAAAGCTTCATATTCCTAGGGTTTAATATTATTCCTTTGGGTTTATTATCGATCATGGTCAACTATGGTAAACTATAGTCAACCACGGTTAATCATGGTTAATAATGATCAACCATGGCCAACCATTGTCTACCATATTTTATAAATTCAATCATGGTCAACAATGGTCCAACATCACGCTATGACATATATTGTCTCAATATGAGAATCAAACATGGTCAACCATGGTCTAATGCCCAAATATTGGTTTGTAATATTAGTCCCTTGGGTTTAGTATTATTCACTTGGATTCATAATCCCGTAGGGTTTTAGTATTAATCCCTTGGGTTTATAATATCAATCCCTTGGGTTTATTAGTCCCTTTATTTATGATATCTACCATGGTTAACCATGGTCAATCATAGCCAACCATGGTCAATCATAGCCAACCATGGTCAACAATGATCAACCATGACCAAATGTCGCATTTTGACAAAGATTGTTTCAATAAGAAAACCAATCTTGGTGAAGCATGGTCACACTGTGTCAAAGATTATCTCATGTTCCAACGTCACATTGTGACAACCATGGTCCACCTTGGTCTAAAGTCACATTGTGACAATCATGGTCCACCTTGGTGCAACATCACATTCTAACACATATTGTCTCAATATGAAAATCAACAATCATGAACCATCATCAATCATGGTCAACCATGTTCAACTAGAGTCCAATGTCGCATTGTGAGAAATATTCTCTCGATTTGAAAATCAATCATGGTTAAGCACGGTCAACAATATTCCATGATCACATTGTGACAAGGATTGTGCCAATATGAAAATCAACCATGGTCAACCATGTTTATTTTAGTGTTTATAATAGTTATCTTAGGGTTTATATACCTTGGATTTATAATATTAGTCCATTTGGTTTAATAACATTCAACGAAGGTCAACCATCTTTTATAAAATCAATTGTCGTCAACCTTAATTAATCAAAATCGACCATTAGCCAATGTTGCATTATGACAACGATTGTTTAAATATGAAAATCAATCATTATCTCAACTATGGTCCAATGTCACATTATGATAAAGATTGTCTCAATACGATAATCATGGTTAGTGATGGTCAACGAAGGTCAACCTTGGTCAAGCATAGTCAACCATGTTTTATAAAGTCAAACATGGTCATCCATGGTCAATCATGCTCCATTATGGTTGAACATTGCATTGTGACAAAAATTATCTTGATATGAAAATCAACCATCGTTAAGCATGGTCAACCGTGGTCTAGCATCACAATGTCACAAGCGTTGTCTCTATATGAAAATCAACCATGGTCAACCATGGTTATTTTAGTGTTTATAATATTTATCTTAGGGTTTATATACCTTAGGTTTATAATATTAGTCCCTTCGTTTAATAATTTCCTTGGCTTCATAATCCCTTCGGGTTTTAGTATTAATCCCTTGGGTTTATTATTCCCTTGGATTTATAATAACAATTCCCTAGGTTTATAATATCAATCATGGTCAACCATGGTTAATCATAACCCATAACCTTGACCCATAACCTTTTTATACATGGTTAACCATAACCTTTTTATACATGGTTAATTAGGTAAATCTATTGCAATCGTTCTTTTTTGTTATATTTATGAAGCCTTAAGCTATATCGAAAACATTAATATTTTTAATGTGATTGTACTAGTTTATTAATAATGATATCAACATGTTTTTAATACAAATAATTAGAACAAAAAGTAATGATCCACAACAGACACAAAAACAATTGACTCTCTAAACCAACTATATATATATTAATTATTCTTTGATAACAACTGTATGTAATCAATTGACAAATATTTGATTTTATTGTTTAAAATGAATATTTAATGTACAACTCTTATTAAGACCATTTTAATATAAATAGTTAGAAAAAAAAAGTAATAACATCCACTATTAACAAAAAAAAAATGACTTTCTAAACTAATTATCTTATGCATGATTATACATTATAAGGTGATGATATATATATCAATTATTCTTTGACAAAAAACAAATATTTAATTTCTATATTTAAAATGAATATTTAATATATGAATGCTAATTAAAAATGAGACCATCTATGAAGAACAATATATGATTTATAAAATTTATTAAACAAATAAAATTTAGCACGAAATATCACCCACTGAGAGATAGGAAGATTGATTGGGTAAAAAATGTAGTCGAAGATATGTTAAAAATGTATGTAATGAAACAACTGATTCAATGGGAAGAATACATTCACTTAGTTGAATTCACATATAACAACAACCATCACGAGTCATTAAAGATGAGTCCTTTTGAAGTCATACATGGAAGGAGGTGCAGAACACTGGTTAACTAGAAGACCCTTGAAGATAGGTTACTATTAGGACCTCACATGCCAGCAAAAATGGAACAGACCATGAGAAAAGTCCGACAGAACTTGAGAGTTCACCAAGATAGACAAAAAGCATATGCTGATAAGAAAATGAATTATAGATAATTTCAAATAGGATACCATGTATATGTGCAAGTTAAACCCAAGAAAATCACTTTACGTTGGGATGGTTATGCAAAACTAGCTACTCAATATTGTGGTCATTTCCAAATCCTGGAAAGAATTGGATGCGTTACATATCAGCTTGCATTACCTAGCTATATGTGAGTCTATAATGTGTTTCACATGTCCTTGTTAAAGAAATATGTTTATCACTCTAGACATATTATTAACTCGCAAGATATGTAAGTAAAAATCTAGTGTTAAATTCATTTTTATATTTAATAATGCGTGTTTAAATATTGGTGTAATTTAATGGAAGTTTTATGACATAGAAATGGTCAAAACGGATAGAGAGTTCCTGCTATAGCCTTTACGTATTCTTGATCAGACAGAAAAAATGTTACCAAGGTGAGCTATCACCCAGGTTAAAGTGCAATGGAGGCACTTTAGCCCGGAAGAGGCCACCTCGAAGGATGAAATATCTATGTAGGTAGCATATCGTGAACTATTCCAAGGGAAATAATGAACTCTGAGGATGGTGTTTCGCAAAAGGGAGAAGAAATGTACACACCCTGATCGTGTAAATATTTATCATTTACTATTATGGTGTAAGGTTTGGTAAAATCTAGATTGGGTGAAAGTCTAGTAAAGGAATATTACATATTTAAAATTTATTGTATTTTATTTCTTTATAAAATGTTATGAAAAGCAATGGAATTATGGGAAATGATCCTAAAAGAAAATATTTAATTTCCAAGTAATTTACACAGTCACCTCCTCCTCCCTTAGATATTAAAACATCTCAATTGGGGAAAAGAAACTAATAGAGGAAAGTGGTCTAGGTGGATATTTGTGGCCACCCCCTATTCCACCTAGACCTTGAGTCGATTTCATATATTTCCTTGTTTATTTCAACATTTACTATTTCTAGTGGTTCTTCGATTACTGAACTTCAACAACATTTTTGACCCCCTAAGAGACCTTTACAACAAGGTATCATACATGCAAAATGGAGATAATATCACCATGTTATGACAACGGGAAGTTGGCTGCCCAAATAATCCCAATGGTGCCCACAAACTCTTGGCGTCACATCTCCTGGGGATAGGGTTTTGGCTGTTTAGGTTTTTCTCTTGTTGTTCAATAATAAATTAACCATTGAGCCCCACTGTAAGACAGTTTAGAGGCATATAGCCGCTATATCTCTTCTCAGAGATAAGCTACCGTTGCCCGACCTAGTTTATTTCCATTTTGTTTGTAATCATATTTAAATATTTTTATATTAATGAAATCAAGTGTTATTTCTACCACATACCTATATTTATGGTTGTGTCTATGATTTTTTTTTGTTCTTGTTTAAGTTTGGATCAGTGGTATCAGAGCAGTCTTCTCTTTCTCTGTTTTCTTTGCATGTCCCCAAATATGTAAGGGTATAAGGAGTTAGGGCTCGAACTAGTTCAACCTTTACAAGGCAAGCCTCGAAAAAATTGACGACCTCCCATGGCGAAAGAAAATAAATACATGGGGGCAGGAGATCATTTCAAAATGTTGCTCAAGAAAGCTCTCGAGCGATAAAGGAACGTGATGATGGATGACATTTCTGAGGTCCTCCGAGGGCTACCCACAGGCGACATGTCTTCATCCAGAAACCACTTTGGAGGTGCCACCCCTTTTAGGGTATAAGTTAGCTTTATATATTCCCATATTTTGGGGCTAGATAGATGCAGAGCCATTGATAAATGGTTGAATATATTTTTCATTTCATGACTTTTCCAATCCGGAAAAGATTACTTTTGCACTTCTAAAATCCACCACGCACGTCAAGGATTGGTGGAAAACCTATTGTGAATAAGAGGATGAGAGGGAACCCTCACTATTTTCAGCAACACCCGCTTGAGATTCTTTCCTAGACACCATCAAGGAATAATTTTTCCTTGTCGGTAGCTACGAAGATAAATACATAAAGTGGACCATGATATGGCAGGAAAGGGACCGAGATGTGTTAGAGTTTACAAATGTTTTCCATACCCTCTACACGATGTTGCATATCAAGGATTCTAAATGGCATTTGGTACTCAAGTACTATGATTATCTACACAAGTACATAGAGAACGAGATGGAGTTCCTATACATCTCCTCGCTCGGTACGCCATACCAATATGCTATCAAGTTTTAGCACAATTTCAAATAGAAGAAGCGATACTTTGGATTTGTGAATCTGAAGCAAGGAAAAGACACCCCCAAACCACATATCAGAGGCCAAAGTCAAGGTGGGGAAACCCAATAAAAACCGCCGAATCCGCAAGAAAATAAAAACAACACGAGGAAAAGGAAAGACACAGGAAAATTGTGTGAGTTCCATAAGAGCTCCACTGACAATACAAGTGAGTTTCAAGCAAAAAAGTCATTGGTGGCTGAGCTAAAGGCTTTCGATTTAGACGCATTTTCCAACTCTGAGTCAGAACCCAATAAGAGAAATGACAAATGGAAGCAGATCATTTACGTGGAGCCCAATGCCACTGTGGCCACCACCAGGATCCAAAAGAATGAGTATGAAGATCTAGAGTAGGGGGAACACCTCTTCCACTCACAGATGTGGGTGAAGGTTTCTCTGCTATAGTTTATTTTCGACAGCAAGAGCCAAAAGAACCTCATTTCAGCAAAGGTTGTGAATGAGCTGGGCCTACCAATGATAGTACATCCACATCTGTACACCATATGGTGGCTTCACCGAGGACGAGTTCTATGAATCAACCAATACTGTCGCCTTTCCTACAACATCAAGCCCTTCACAGACAAGGTATTGTGTGATGTTTCTCCTCTTGAATTTTGTGATGAACTATTAGCAAAACCATACTTGTGTAGGTGACATCTTTTATATGAGTCTAGACCTCACTCTATGATTATTACTTTGGGCAATAAGTTGTACAAGATATTGGAGGTAGACCCGCCTATTGCCATATTTCTTATCACTACAAAGAAATGCGCTAAGATCATTGCCGAGACTACGAAATTTTTTTCTTTATGATTTACCCTCATGGAAAGAAGAAGGTTGTGTTCATGGCTTCCAAACAGGGCTCCTCTATACAATAGCTGCATATGGACAAGGTCGTAGAGGAGTACAGGGACATTTTCACCTCACCTATAGGAGTACCTCTACACTTTTAGGTCAAGCACCCCATCGGTATGACCTCGGGGTGCACCGCTACCCAATGGAACGATCTATCAATGCTCTGTTCTAGATAACGATGAGATCAAGAGGTGGATTCAGGAGCTATTATATAAAGGGCACATCAGACCAAGCTCATCATCCTGTGGGAGACCGATTGTATTGGTATAGAAGAAGGATGGGACCTGGAGACTCCGTATCGGCTATCGGGTGTTGAACAAGATCAATATCTGGAATAGATACCTAATCCCATGGATTGATGAC
Source organism: Pinus taeda (assembly GCA_000404065.3). Taxonomy (NCBI): domain Eukaryota; kingdom Viridiplantae; phylum Streptophyta; class Pinopsida; order Pinales; family Pinaceae; genus Pinus; species Pinus taeda. The sequence continues at coordinate 47,164 of APFE030306595.1, forward strand.
CTTCTGTAACAACTCAAGGGGGCCAAATATTTTAGCAAGATTGACTTGAAGTCCAGTTATCATCAAGTGCCTATCGAACCCTTCGATGTATAGAAGACTACCTTCAAATCCAAGAAGGGCCATTTTGAATGGTTGGTCATGCCTTTCGGGTTGATGAATGCCCCCGTAACCTTCATGAGATTGATGGATCACATATTGTGACCCTTCACCAATGCATTCATGGTGGTGTATTTAGATGACATATTGATCTTCAGCCAAAGGTGGGAAGAGCACCTCCACGAGGTCCTTCAAACCTTGCGACAACACAAGCTGTCTACAAATTTGGAGAAATTCACCTTTGGCATGACACAAGTTCAATATTAGGGGTACATTATTGATGAGTAGGGTGTGCATGTGGATGCAACCAAGATACAAGTCATTCGAGATTGGCTAGCCCAAACGACTCTAACGGAGCTTCGCAACTCTCTTAGTCTTACCAATTTCTACCACAGGTTCATGTTGGGGTTCTCTCATATCACTTGGCCTTTAAGTCAAGTCGACAAGGGTGGAGCGAAAGAATTTTTGTTTTGGTCTAAAACCCAACATAAGGCATTTTCCGAGTTGAAGCATCGCCTCTACTCTGCACCAATGCTCACACTACCAGACCTGCAACAACCATTTGAGGTTGAGACAGATGCCTCTCACTATGCTATTGGTGCAGTTCTTACTCAGCAGGGGCATTTAGTGCCTTACCACAGTGATACACTTTCAAACATAGTATGAAAGTATCCCACTTACGAAAAAGAAATGCATTCCATTGTGCAGGCCTACCGTCAATGGAGGCATTACATTATGGGGAAGGAAACGATCATCCACACAAACTGTCGACCCCTACAATTCATACATACACAAGGGAAATTGCAGAATGATCGCCATAAGAAATGGTCCACAATCTTGATTTTCATATTGAGAGAATCTTTGTCGAAATGCGATGTTTGACCATTGTTGACCTGAATAGATATTATAAACCAAAGGGAATAATAAACCCTATGGATTGATATTGTAAACTGAAGGGAATGATTAACCCAAGGGATTATGAACCCAAAAGAATAATATTAAACCCAAGGGACTAATATTATAAAGCCAAGGTATATAAACCCTAAGATAAATATTGTAAACACTAAAATAAACATGATTTCCCATGATTGATGATGGTTAGCTATGATTTACAATGGTTTACAATCATTTATATTATAAACCTAAGGTATTTTTATTATAAAGCCAATGAGGGATTAATACTAAAACCACAAGGGCTTATAAACCCAAGGGAATATTATCAACAAGGGACTAATATTGTAAACCCAAGGTATATAAACCCTTAGGTTTATTGTAAACACTAAAATAAACATGGTTGACCATGGTTTCTTTTCGTGTAGAGACAATCCTTGTGACAATGTGACACTGCACTACGGTTGATAATGCTTAACCGTGGTTGAATTTCATATCAAGGAAATTTTTGTCACAATGCCATGTTCGACCATGGTTGAGCATGATTGACCATGGAAGACAATGTTTGACTTTATAAAACATGGTTTACCATTATTCACAAATGTTTACCATGATTGACCATAGCTAATCATGATTATGATATGCATACAATATTTGTCATAATGCGATGTTGGACCATGGTTGAGACAATGATTTATTTTCATATTGAAACAAACTTTGTCACAATGTGACGTTGTCCAATGGTTGACCCCGATTACCCAAGGTTCAACACAATTTCTCTTATAAAACATGGGTGACCATCATTGAATAATATTAACCAATGAGCATAATATTATAAATCCAAGGTATATAAACCCTAAGAAAAATATTGTAAACACTAAAATAAACATGGTTGACCATGTTTAATTTCATATTGAGACAATCCTTGTCACAATGTGACATTGGACCATGGTTCACCATGATTGATTTTCATTTTCAAATTGAGAGAATCCTTGCCAAAATGCAACATTGGATCATGGTTGACCATGTTTGATTCTAATATTGAGACAATATTTGTGACAGTGTGATGTTGGACCATGGTTGACCATGATTGAATTTATAAAACATGGCAGACAATGGTTGGCCACGATTGACCATGATTAACCATGATTAACCATGATTAACCATGGTTGACTATGGTTTACCATACTTAATCATGATTGATAATAAACCTAAAGGATTAATATTAAACCTTAGGAATATGAAGTCTTATATCAATAAACCTTACGAATATGGACCATGGGTGACCATGGTTGTCAAAATATATTGTTGGACCATAGGAACTAATATTATAAACCTGAGATATATAAACCCTAAGATAAATATTTTAAACACTAAAATAAACATGGTTGACCATGATTGACCATTATCGATATTATAAACTCAAGGGATTGTTATTATAAACCCAAGGTATTAACACTAAAACTCCAAGGGATTATGAACCCAATGGAATATTATTAAACCCAATGTCTATAACCCCTAAGATAAATATTGTAAACACTAAAACAAACTTGGTTGACCATGGTTTATTTTCATATGGAGACAATCCTTGTCACAATGGGACGTTGGACCATTGTTGACTATGCTTAACCATGGTTGATTTTCATATTAAGACAATTTTTGTCACAATGTGACGTTTGACCATGGTTGAGTATGATTGACCATGGATGACCATGTTTGACTTTATAAAACATGGTTGACCATGCCTGACTACGATTTATCATGATTGGCCATTATTGACCATTATTATCATATTGAGAAAATTGTCCTAATGGGACATTGGACCATGGTTGAGACAATGATTGATTTTCATATTGAAACAATATTTGTCATAATGTGATGTTGGCCAATGGTTGACCTGATTAACCATGGTTGAACAAAATTGATTTTATAAAACGTGGTTGACCTTCGCTAAATAATATTAAACCAAAAGGACTAATATTATAAATCCAAGGTATATAAACCTTAAGATAAATATTATACACACTAAAATAAACATGGTTGACCATTGTTGATTTTCATATTGAGACAATACTTTGCACAATATGATGTTGGACCATGCTTGCCCATGCTTGACCATGATTTATTTTCAAATGGAGAGAATATTTGTCACAATGTGACATTGGACCATGGTTTACCATGTTTGATTCTCATATTGAGAATATTTTTCAATGTAACATTGGACCATGGTTGACCATGATTGAGTTTATAAAAAATGGGAGAAAATTGTTGGCCATGGTTGACCATTATTGACCATGGTTGGTTATGATTAACCATGGTTGACCATGATTGATATTATAAACCTACGGAATTGTTATTATAAATCCAAGGGAATAATAAACCCAAGGGATTAATACTAAAACCCCAAGGGATTATGAAGCCAAGGAAATTATTAAACGAAGGGACTAATATTATAAACCTAAGGTATATAAACCCTAAGATAAATATTATAAACACTAAAATAACCATGGTTGACCATGGTTGATTTTCATATAGAGACAACGCTTGTGACATTGTGATGCTAGACCACGGTTGACCATGCTTAACGATGGTTGATTTTCATATCAAGATAATTTTTGTCACAATGCAATGTTCAACCATAATGGAGCATGATTGACCATGGATGACCATGTTTGACTTTATAAAACATGGTTGACTATGCTTGACCAAGGTTGACCTTCGTTGACCATCACTAACCATGATTATCGTATTGAGACAATCTTTATCATAATGTGACATTGGACCATAGTTGAGATAATGATTGATTTTCATATTTAAACAATCGTTGTCATAATGCAACATTGGCTAATGGTCGATTTTGATTAATTAAGGTTGACGACAATTGATTTTATAAAAGATGGTTGACCTTCGTTGAATGTTATTAAACCAAATGGACTAATATTATAAATCCAAGGTATATAAACCCTAAGATAACTATTATAAACACTAAAATAAACATGGTTGACCATGGTTGATTTTCATATTGGCACAATCCTTGTCACAATGTGATCATGGAATATTGTTGACCATGCTTAACCATGATTGATTTTCAAATCGAGAGAATCTTTCTCACAATGCGACATTGGACTCTAGTTGAACATGGTTGACCATGATTGATGATGGTTCATGATTGTTGATTTTCATATTGAGACAATATGTGTTAGAATGTGATGTTGCACCAAGGTGGACCATGATTGTCACAATGTGACATTAGACCAAGGTGGACCATGGTTGTCACAATGTGACGTTGGAACATGAGATAATCTTTGACACATTGTGACCATGCTTCACCAAGATTGATTTTCTTATTAAAACAATCTTTGTCAAAATGCGACATTTGGTCATGGTTGATCATGGTTGACCATGGTTGGCCATGATTGACCATGGTTAACCATGGTAGATATCATAAATAAAGGGACTAATAAACCCGAGGGATTGATATTATAAACCCAAGGGATTAATACTAAAACCCTAAGGGATTATGAATCCAAGTGAATAATACTAAACCCAAGGGACTAATATTACAAACCAATATTTGGGCATTAGACCATGGTTGACCATGTTTGATTCTCATATTGAGACAATATATGTCATAGTGTGATGTTGGACCATCGTTGACCATGATTGAATTTATAAAATATGGTAGACAATGGTTGGCCATGGTTGATCATTATTGACCATGATTAACCGTGGTTGACTATAGTTTACCATAGTTGACCATGATCGATAATAAACCCAAAGAAATAATATTAAACCCTAGGAATATGAAGCTTTATATCAATAAACCCAGGGCTTGATATTATAAACCCAAGAAAAGAATAAATCCAAGGGTTAAAAATTATAAACCCAAGGTATATAGACCCTAAGATAAATATTCTAAACCCTAAAATAAACATAGTTGATCATGTTTGATTTCCATATTGAGACAATCCTTGTCACAATGCAACGTTGGACTATGGTTGACCATGATTGATTTTCATATCGAGACAATCTTTGTCACAACACGACTTTGGACCATATTTTACCATGGTTGATTTCCATATTGAGACAATCTTTGTCACAATCCGATATTCAACCATGGTTGACCATACTTGACTATGATTGACCATGGTTGATATTATAAACCCAAGGGATTGATATTATAAACCCAAGAAATTAATGAACCCAAGGGGTTAATACTAAAACCTCAAGGGATTATGAATCTAAGGGAATCTAAGGGAATAATATTTAACACAAGGGAATAATATTTAATGCAAGGGAATAATATTTAACGAAAGGGACTTATATTATAAATCCAAGGTATGTAATCCCTAAGATAAGTACTATAAACGCTAAAATAAACATGGTTCACCATGGTTCATTTTCATACTGAGACAATCTTTATCATAATGAAGCATAGGACTATCCCTTGGGTTTTTTATTCCCTTCTTATAGTATCGATCCCTTCAAGTTTTTAATCTAAAGGTTCATATTCCTAGGGTATAATATTCAAAGGGTTTATTGCCAAAAAGTTTATCCCTTTTGATTATTGCTAGATTTTTTCTTAATAATTCAAATATAGATCACAAAAGTCAGAAAATTATAGATCTATATAACAATTAAAATATTTTCAATTTAAATAATTAATTATAATATAAAAATCTATTATTTTTAATCTACTATGAAAATAGAAATTTAAAGACTACATATTTTTCATTTATATGGCTAAATATAAAAACAATTCATTTTATATAATAATATTAAATATTTTAAATAATGAATATATTGTCATTAAATATACTTTAAACAAAATAATTAATATATTTTTAATGAAATAATTAAAAATAATTAAAATAATTTATAATAATAAAATTTATTAATTACTTTAAATAATTGAATATATTAATTAATATATTTAAACAAATAATTAAAAATTTTTAATGAATAATTAAAATAATTAATAATTTACAAATAATCAAATTAAATTTTTTCTTTTCTGGTTATAAAATAATTCAATATATTATTTTATGTTGTTAAACATATTTTTTTAATATTTTTTATAAAAATATTATCCAAAATAAAATCTAGTAATTATTCAAAAATAATTAAAATAATTATTTCTTATTATTATATTATATTTTTTAATTATTTAATTAAAAATATATAGGACCACGCCTACTAAATTAGCCGAAGCTACCTCTTTTAACTGTTGTATATTACAATTTTAAATTTCAAAAACAGATTAAGCACATATATTATCCTAGAATGAAAATGAAGAACAGATGATAATGGGTTTTGCTATTTTCCCAATCATTTTTGCAATGCACCCAACGATATACCAAGAGATCCTGCGAGCAGTGTGTGGATCCCTCTATTGAAGCCCTTACTAAGGGTAGCCCCTACACAAAGATATTTCGCAAGAAATCTCAAAATTCACTCTCGTTATGGCGAGACAATATGTGTTATGTTTTGTTTTTTTCATTGGAGTTCTTTTCACTTAGTAGTTCGATAAGGGACCTACTTAGTACAGAAATTTCACTACTAAATCTAAACAAGCATACATATTATACCCCTTAAGTTTTGAACATATAATATTTTATGAAGAAACACATATTTTTAACGATTAGACACACACTAATAAATAAAATTATTAAAAATAATTTAAAAAAACAAATAAAGACAATAAAATAAGACAACTGCAATAAAAGACAATAGTATTCTGCTTCTTTGTATATGGGATTTCGGTCTACAATCAGATGGAAATCCATTTGTTCAGCGAATTATGTGGAGCTCGAAATTCAATTGTCGTCAAATGATACAATGCGTTGATAAGAAATACGTATTTTTTTTTTATTTCAAACATGAAGCAGAAACGATCCATCGCCCGTCGTTCCTTCACCCATCTAAAACGACGATCCATGCCCACAAAGTTAAATTGTTGATGAAGCGTTTGGGAGACAAACGTGATAACAGAGCACTTCATTTAAAATAACCATAACCACCAATTACTTCAGAAAAAATAACATTTCACTGTCACTGCACTCTACCTCGCGCTACAACCCTCGATCTGAGACTTAGACGAAGGCATACTGCAGGTTTCTTCGTCCAGATTGAATGGCACCCGTCTAAATCAAATAAATAAGTCAATGGCGACTCATCCACCGGGGGCCGATACAGAAATGTCTATGGTGAATTACATATTTATAATAATTTAATTTAATTATTATTTGAAAATATGGTGAATATATATTTAATAATATAAAAATAATTATTATTTTAAAAAAAAATTATTATTACTGTAAAATATAAATATTAAAATTATAATAATTGAAATTTATTTTTTAATAAGTCTTTTTAGATCGGGTAATAATTATAATTAATTAAAATAAATAAATCAACAAATAATTATTTATTTTATGATTTTAATAAATAATGTGATTAAAAAAAATTAAAAAGTTAAATATTGATTAATATTTTGTTTGTTTGTTTATTGTGTTCTTTTTTTTAGTATTGAGGGTTTTTGGCAATGCATTATATTAGATATCATTTTTTGGGATTTAATTGGGTTAATTGGGTTAAAAAAGTCATTCATCTATGACTATTTCTAAGAGAGATAGTCCTAAATGACTAATTTCTCATAATTTTTGAACAATCCACTTAACACTCATTGCATTAAATAAATAAATAACAAATAAATGAATATTTGTATATATTAATTAAAAATATATATATTTGAAATTTGTTTTTTTCGAGTGAAAAAGTCGCACTTCCTTTATTAACAAAGAAAATGCATTTTATAGATGCGTTGCATATACAATATTTCAGCGATACCTTGTCCTTCATGCCTAGTCAAAACTGTGTTTGCCATTTAAGGCCTTTGGAATATACATAGAGTCTATAAATATAAGTGTTGCTCTTCGTAGAGAGCTCTGTAACTGTCTGTGCTAATGAAAATATAAGCAGTGGATATTTACATATGACTGTCGGCTCCTGTCCAAATAATAAAAAAGCAAAAATATCGATAATATCGATAGTTGTTGTCATCTCTTTCCTCCATGATTAACCAATTTGTGTTGTCTCTGAGCACTGCCTCCTTGGATAAGTTGTCGGCGGCTGAGTGACGTTCCCTGTAAATGTGATGGCAAGAGAAGATATCAAATTATGATATGAGTCTGTGTGCTTCATCCAAAATATGTAGTAGGGTGTATGAATTGCAGTGTGCAATTTTGTTCAACCAGTTACAAATAATTTGAGAATCTCCAAATAGTTGTAATTGATGACAATTTTTGGATAATGCAAATAAAAAATGCTTTTTTCCAAAACGAGTTCAGAAAAAATCTTTGTGCCCCTTTGCAGACCCATTTGTATTTTGAAAACATGGGAATCAGAAAAATGAAGTATTGCCCCTCCCCCACAGCCCGTCTCCTATGCTGAGCCGTCAAAATATGCCCAAGGGTGGGATTGATCAATGGTTTCAGGGGTAACAATTCGTTGGTTCAAGTGGTCCTCCTCATCGAGGATGGAATTGTAATCAGCTAATAGCCTTGAAGTGATGGAAGGCCAGTAGGGAGGTCTTTGTAGAAATATGGCTTGATTTCTAGCAATCCAAATGGCCAAGCTAATAAGAAGTGGGATGTCTTTTAGTTTGCTTGAGTTGGAAGTGCACCACGCGTTCCAAGCATCCGAGGGATAAGGACCCTACCATTTCAAACCTGACGAGATCGAAAGCAGGAAGTCATTCCAAAGCTCTTGAGTGAGCAGGCAATGTAGGAAGAGGTGTTCAGTATCCTCATTATCACTTTTATAGAGATGGCACCAAAACGACCCAACAAAGGATCTTCTCATTAGGTTAGCCCCGGTCGGGACTTTGTTTTGAAGGATTGACCACATGAGCAACTTTGTCCGGGGGGGTGCCTTCATTTTCCATAGCTGTTTCCACCACTAGGCCAGATCCGGTGGTTTTTGTCTTTCCATCAGAACCTAGTAGCCTACCTTGGGGGAGTATTTTCCATTTTTAGCATGTGCCTAGATTAGGTCATCCTCCCCATCTGTAATTGTAATGTGGGCCTCCATCAAAGCATTTGTATAGTTGTTCCATTCCTGTTGCTAGCGTCCAGGAATATTCATGTCAATAACAGATTTCCATGCTTGTTGTAAGATGGTGGAGTGAGCCCCATCTGCAATCTGATTGATATGCATAATACCAGTGGCCTGAAGGTGTCCTCGCAAGCCATCTGAGAGAGTATGATTGTTTCCACAAACCACCCAGGGGTCGATACCTATCTGTATCTTGGACCCAGATCTAATTCTCCATGTCAATCCACTGCAAATGAGCTCCTTCGTGTTGTTGATAGCCTTCCAGATAATAGATATGTTATTCTGCCTATTGTCTTGTCTGATCCAGTCGAGGATGCTTACAGGATGGATATATTTAGATACTACTACCTTCCTCCAAAGGTTGTTGTTCTTTAGCAATTGCCACCCTAACTTGGTAGCGAATGCTTGTGAGATGGAGTCCAACCTCTTTACACCCCATCTGCCTTAGCTTTTTGGTAATGCCAAAGAATCCTAGCTCATCCATGCAAATATTCTCCCAGGTTGGTTCCCTTTCCATAAGAACCTATAACAAAGGTTTTGTAGGTGCAACAGTATACCTCTTGGAATCCATGCTAGAGTCATCCAGTAAACCGGGGTAGCTTCTAAGACTACCTTGATGAGTACCAGCCATCATGCCCTAGATAGACATTTATGGTACCAAATATTGAGTCTCTTCTCCACCTTCGATATTAGCCATGTCCAATCTCCTATCTTGTATCCAATGGGTTTGAGCCTATAACCCATGTATTTGAGTCCATCTTCCAATTAGACTATGAAAAAAGCAAATATTCTAAGAGAAAACTGAACCTCATGATGGGAGCATCCAGTGGCAGTTATAGTAGATTTCGCTTCATTTATAACCATGCTAGTGGCCTTAAGGAAGATACCAAGGGCTCGGTGAAAAGCAGTAGAGCCCCCAATTCTCCCATTAAGGAGGATCAATACATCATCTACAAACAATAAGTGGGAGAGGGTACAATCGTCTATGATTTTGATACCCCTGATACGCCCCGATCTACATTCTTCTCCAATAAGTTGGCTGAGGCCTTCCATGATGAGAAAAAAGAGTAGAGGAGAAAGAGGGCATCCTTGCCTCAATCCTCTTTCCGCATGGAAAAAAGGGAAGGGAGAACTGTTTATCACCACACTGAAGGATACATTTGATATGAATCAAAACATCCATTTGATGAAGGAATAGGGGAATCCCAGGGGGGTCAGCATCATAGGAAGGTAAAGCCAATTGACCCTGTCAAAAGCTTTGGAGAGGTCAATCTTCAGGATCATGCCTTTTAGTTTCTAGGTCTATACAGAATGAAGGAGTTCCTGTGCAGTTCCGACGGCCTCATGAATTTGTCAGTTCCGGAGGAAGGCAAGCTGCCCTGAGGAGATGTGAGCTAAGAGAATAGGCTTGAGGCGGTTAGCTATGATTTTACCAATGATCTTATAGATGTAGTTGCATAGGGAGATGGGGTGGAAGTCATCAAAAGAAGTGGGTTTATCTACTTTGGGAATAAGGGCAATAAAAGTGGAATTGAAACTATCCCACATTCTGCTACTCTACCTACATTCTTCAAGCAATTTTAGAAGGTCAGCTCCCAGAATGTCGAAGAATGCAGAGTAAAACTCTATGGTCCAACCATCCGGTCCAGGGCTCTTATCTTTTTTCAACCATTTAAGGGTTTCTTCCACTTCTCCCATGCTAACTTCCTTTGTTAGATCCAGTGTCGCTTCCTTGTCCACAAACCTGGGAAAAGTTTGTGCAATGCACAATATCTCCACCATTGTGGCATGAGGGGCTCCTTATATATCTTCTTGAAGTGTGCGGTAGCTAAAGATGTGAGCCCTCAGAAAGTGTTAACTATAGTGCCATCCTCCTTCTTGAGCTCCCAGATGGTGTTAATCGCCTTTCTCCCATTTCCATGTCTGTGAAAAAACTTAGTGTTGTCATCTCCCTCTTTGAGCCAAATAGCTCGACTGCGGAGTCTCCAACACTCTTCCCTTTCTTTCAAAATTTGAGCCCTTTTATGGAGTAGATCAGCAAGCTTATCCTTTTGTTCCTGCGAGGTAAGAATCCCCTCTAAATCCTCCTCCATTTTAGCGATTCCTTCCTCAACTGATTTGAGTATTTGCTCGTTCTGCTCCTTTTTCCTCCTTTCCCATTCTATAGAGATCTTCTTTAGCTCACACATGTTACAGGAAAATCCTTCTGCGATGAGTCCTTCTGAAACCACCGGTTGGGCCTTCCAATAATCACTGATTGCTTTCATGTAGCCTGCATCCTTTAGCCATGTAGAGTTGAATTTAAAGGGGGCTTTGAGCTTCTTATGGGCCACCATCAGCTCCAAATAGATTGGCCTATGGTTAGAGACTCCTCCCAAGCCTATCCACTGCCTGACCTAATAGCCTCGGTTGAGTAAGGCTTCTTTGACCAAGAAGCAATGCAAACGCCTAGCCAGACTAGCTGCTCCAGTTCTATTGTTCCTTCAAGTAGGCTGGATTTTAGCCGAGGGGATGTCTATAAGGTTATGGAAATCCGGCAGATCTTCAAAGAATACCGACAGAGGATCTGCCTAAGCATTAGGTCCCCAAGTCTCCGCAAATCCCATCAAGAAATTTAGGCCACCTCCGAGGATGATATGGTCTTCTTGGAAGGAAGTGGAGGAGAGCAGTTTCTGCCAGTAGACCTCTCGGTCCCGGCAGGGCCCATAGATGTTAATAAGCCTTATATTGGACTCTAGGGCTGACAAGAAGATTTCAATACCCAGATATCACACCCCCCCTAGACATTAAGCAACCTAATGTAGCGGTTGCAGAAGCCTACAGATACACCCCCTGAGCGGCCTATTGCGTCGAGTGAAAAGAAAGTCCGACGGGCGAGCCAAGATTCCAGGAGGGGTGAGATGAGGCTGTCGGTTCGAGGAGTTTCTTGTAAAAATATAATGTCCACAGGTTACTAATATAGTAGGCGTGTCATGGCTACTTTTTTCCCCAGTCTAGCCAGCCCTCTGCAGTTGAAGGAAAAATTCTTCATAGAGGGAGAGGGGATGGGGTGCCTTCTTCTCTAAGACCTAAGGGAATTTGTGATTGTCTACCAGAAACTATCTCTGCTCCCACTCGTTGCCTAGCCTTTGGAAGGTGGGAGGGCCACCCACAGGGGAGCTGAGGGAGATAGAGGAAAGAGATAGACACAAAGCCAACCGCATCCTTGCCAAGGAAGTGAAATTTGGATCGCGTCAGGTAACAATGGTCCTTAGAGGGAGAGTGCCTCAGGGGGGAGAGGGGAAGGGATCCCAGTAGGGTGGGCAGGGGAGGATAGCCCGCGGAGGGGGAGACCGCCATGGGGCAGTGTAGATAGGGGAGGGGATGTAAAAGGGGGAAGTGGGGGGAGCAACAGACACAGGGGGGGAGGGGGGATGCACTAGATCAACCACCGGAGAGGGAGGACCAAGTGAATGCAATGCACCAGATAAAATAATATTAGAAGCAGATTTAATAGAGTAAGAGATTGAGGGAGCCGTACCCATGGTGAGAGCCTCCCCTGAAGCCACCTGAGCTCACATCAACGGTGGAGAGGGTGTCTTGGGTGGAGTTTTCCCCCACTTCTTATTGGGACTAGGTTTAGTAGCATCAATTCTCTCGGCCCCATCATGTGTCGGTTGTTCCTCCATAGGCTGCTCTTCCGGGGTTGGCACCAGGGGTGCCTGGAAATGCTTCTCATGATCCCTCTATCTCTAGCCCCTGTTAGGGTTGAGGGGACAGTCTCTAAAAACATGTCCAACCTTATGACAGTGCCTGCATCTGTAGGGCACGCCCTCATAGTCCAGAATTCGCTTCCTGGTAAGGTTCCTCCACTAAATGGTGATGTATTCTTGCAGACCCCCACGAGTATCCATGTGCACCAGGATTCAAGCATAGGACATCTTCCCCGTGACAAGATAGGACTTATCTGAACTCATGTACGATCCAAGTGCATTCCCAATTCACTTGAATATTTCTTCCGACCAAAAGTGTGGAGGAAGCCTAGGAAGCCTCACCCAAATAGGTCCAATCCCAAGCTGTTTCGATTCTGGATCAAATAGCAGCGACCATCTCTTCAGGTGAACTGGGGCGTTGTCAAAATCGCAGTAGGAGGAAGGTACCCAGTTGGTGTGATCTCGCCGCGCAAACCTGAAGGCAAACCATCCCCACAAAAATGTCTGTACGGTGGGAAGATCAGCAAGTCTATGGCCCCAAACCTCAGATACCCACACTTTAAGTCTTTCGACTGAGTAATTCCTGCCTCGAATCCTTCCAACTAAGACGCGATCTGCTATATCCATGGATTCTGCCAACTGAATGTCTTCTTCCAACCAAAGGATGGCATCGTCAGTCTTCGATCTAAAACACTTCACCTTCTTCTGAGGTCTTGCCTCCTCGAGTGTTGTCGTCCTTACGTTTGAATTAACCTCAGGGGAAGTGTTCACCTCAGAGCCTGGGAGGGGGGTGTGGTGATGGGGCGTCTGAGGGGTATGGGGGGCAGATGGGAATATCAGGGGGGGACAGAATAATGAAGCTGATACGACGGAGCCGAAGGCGATGAGCCTCACATGAGAGGTATAGAGGAAGGGCCACCAGAGAGGGAGAAGTAGGGAGGGTCAGCCCATGACTACGGGGGGTTAGGGTTTAGGTAGCCAGAAGCGAACCCTAACGAGGAAGGGGAGACCGGCGGGGAGGAGAGGGATGGCTAGGTAGGGGGAACGGCCGGTAGGATGACCGGACGACCAAACGACCCTAAGATTGGAGGGAGGTCAGCGATGGTCACATTCAACTGACAGGTGAATGGAGTGCGGTTAGCCCTCGCTGAATGCGGAGCAGTCAAAACAGAGCCTTCCGACAGGGGATCCTCCAAATAATCTACCAACTTGAGGTCCATGGCTGTTGGGAAACGTTATCGCCAGCTGCCTCTAACCGACATAGAAAGGTGGAAATAGGGGAGGCAACCCTAAACAGAACGTCGCAACTGATGTATACCCTATACAGTAAGCCACGGTAAAATCGCAACAGGCTAGAAGAACCAAGATAATGAGAAAACCGCAGCCCAGATACCAGCCTACGTTGTCGATCCTACCCCTGTCACCTTCTGCAGTGATCTGGATCCATGCACAGTCACCTGTACTCTCCATCGTTAAGGATCTCCATCGTTCACCAATGATTATAAGATCTTTGAAAATTTATATAATTAATTATTTCATTATTAATTGATAAATTAATAATTAATTAATTCTTTATTAATTATTAAGTAATTGATTATATGACAAACTTCAAGTTCGACCATTGTCATTTCGAAGATCAAGTCACAGTCAGTTCACAAATTAGCGAGTAAGGGAGCCAGCGAACCCAAAAAAATTGAGGTTCAATCTAAATTATTTGACTAAAAATTATTAGCGAGTACGGGAGCAAGCAAACCCAAATTTTTTTTGAGGTTCACTATAAATAATTTGACTAAAAATTACATCGTCTTTTAAAATTAAGATTAAAAATGTAAAAAGCCATTTTTAAATATTATTTCCGTGTGATTTGTCATGATAACAAAAAAAATCAGACATAAAGAAAACCTATTACCTAACAATGCTTCAAAAGATTTAATTTTATTGTGAGTGAATAAGGTAATGAGGTTTGGCTTGGTAAATTAACCCTTAAAAAAACTCGGTATAATCGTTGAAAATCCTCAATCTCTCAACCCCCAAACCTATTCAAACATCTCTCGCAATTTGTTAAAAAAAAACCATTACCTAACAATGCCACAAAAGATTTAATTTTATTGTGAGTGAATACGGTGATGAGATTTAGCTTGGTAAATTAACTCTGAAAAATACTCGGTATAATCGTCGAGAATCCTCAACTTCTCAATGCCCAAATCCATTCAAACATCTCTCATAATCTGTTTCAAAAAAATATTCTTTACCATCAAATTCATTTACAACTTCTTCACCATCCATTATTTAATGAACATACAATTATATCCTTCACCATCCATTATTTAATGAGCATACAATTATATCCATTCTAAAATCTCAATTAATGGATATACAATTATATGCATGCTAAAACCTCAATTCATAAATTCAACTTTTCGTAAATAATTTTATATTTGTGAAAATAATATTTAAATATTATTTGATTTAAATATGAAACCAATCTTTGTGAATATAAAATTAAATATATATTTTATTTAAATATAAAATAAAACAATATCAAACACACAACGGGTTGGGTTGGGTCTAGCCTTCTATTTGTGGTCAAAAGTGACTAAGATTAGGGTTATGGTGGAATATTAAAAATTAGACCTTTTTTTTTAAACAAGGTTGGGTAATTTATATATTAACAAAAGCTTTGATGGACAAAGCTCTTATTACAGAGACATTATCATGAAAAACCTCTAAGCCACGAGATAGGAACACAGTCACTTCTCTTAGGCTTGTATTCAAGGCTTCATGAGTTTTTATGTGAATCTTATTGTACTGTCTAACGAACTGACCTACTAGACATAAAAATTTACACGTCATGAGCTTTGCGTTAGATTTTCAAGGCTTAAAGACTGAATGCTCCTAATTTGACTGGTTCTTTTTGTCAAAATTGTCCAAGTTGTCTCCTTCATTGTTTGAAGAGTTCTCTCATTTATTGGCTTGGGTACCATTTGATTTGTATGCTTGTTTTTCCCATGTCTCTGCATTCTGCTCCAGATTTTGCTATATATCTTTGATTTTTTGTTGCCTGAGATGCTTCTTCTTTTGTTGTTGATGTCCACTTCCATTTTTGCATAAACTAGAACTATTGGATGTGTCAACGGACGAGGTTGTCTGAAGATTAGCACCCAAGGTTAAATCGCAGAGACTAGGATTAGAGGTTGTGGGGAGGGGATAAACCAGAGGCACTAATGGGAGAGGAGGCTGGAGGATTCGTCACAACTGTCGATGACTGAGATCGACGGTCATCGAGCACGAACAAGTCCGCAAGTTAACCGAGCAGAAGGGCGGGATTATATGTGGAGGTGGTATACCGGGTAGGTTAAAAACCATAAGTGGTAAAAGGGAGGGGTCGCTCTATTCCATTGATCGGGAAACACGAAGCATTAGAGGAGAGAGATAAAACCTCTTTTCACACAGGTAATGTCTGTGCTTGATGATAGCCCAAAATTGGTGAGAGTTGTCCAATCCTATGTGTATAAATCGACGATGTGGGTGGTTTGCGCAAAATTGGGTGGACAGGCTAAACAATGACAATCTGAACGAGCTCCCAATTGACGGTCCTGATTTGATCGGAAAGGGGAGAGCAGCACTACGAAAAAGGTTTTGGGGTGCGGGCCCGACGGTATTAATAGATGCAAATGAAAGATTTTTTGAAGTCCGGATGAGGCACGGGTAAATAGAAGGGTGGGGCTTAAGATGAAGTCTGCACGTTGTGAATATGAAACACTTATCTATTAGAAAGGACATGGGGGATCTTGAAGACCAAAGAATCACTATAATAACATGAAAAGTTGGGATTTCCTCGCTGAGATTGTTGCTGCAATTTTTATGAATGTACCCTCTGTTCATATTGTTCTTTATCTCAGCCTGAAACTTGCCTTCAATGAGATAGATTGCAATGTAGTTCTTGTGACTTGCATCCATGCCTTCTTTCCTACTGTTGGACATGTGAGAGCCTGGAGTTTCATGCCTTTTCCTTTGTTTTTCCATGTTTTCCTGGCTGTTGCTGCAGTGTTGTGTCCTTTGTTGATTTGTAACTGTTGTTTTTTGATTTATTACTTTCATCATTGTGATTTTCCTTTGGATTTAGTTTGCTTTAAAGAGAAGGCTTTTATTGGTTATTAAAGAAATAAGCTATGGTATTCCTCCTGGTTTTCACGAACAAGCGCTTCGTTTTTTTTCACTACTTAGTTTGCAAAGTAATTTGCCCGTTGATTGTGAATTATGAAGACATGTCTGTAGATTACATCACCAAAGCCTTCCAAGTTCTTCTTGATTCATCCAAAGATTCTGTTCATGTGCTCATTGCTTGGTTTTTTGTTTCTTTCCATTGCCTCTATTATTATGGCTGAGTCTCCTATTATGATGGGATTTTGGATTTTTCTTTTTTTAATTATTCTTGTTCCCATCAACAAATTGTATGCTTCTGCCTTGTTATTTGAAATTTGTCCCAAGCCCCATTCATAAGTGACATTTTCTTTCCCATCAGGACCGAAGATTATTCCTCTTGCCCCTGCCTTTCTCGGATTATTCTTTGAAGCCCCATCAAAGTAAAGACAGTATCT
The DNA here is from genome assembly GCA_000404065.3 of Pinus taeda. Classification (NCBI taxonomy): domain Eukaryota; kingdom Viridiplantae; phylum Streptophyta; class Pinopsida; order Pinales; family Pinaceae; genus Pinus; species Pinus taeda. Next base: position 64,559 of record APFE030306595.1, read on the forward strand.
ATTCTGTTTTTTCCTCCAGTTTGTCAATTCCTCTCCACTCATTCTTATTTTCCATATACCTTCTGTACTTGTCTTCCTTTGTCCTCTTTGCCCATTATTATTTATTATGGCTTTGCTTAGCTAGTCCCACTCTTCCTGTTGAAGGATTTGATTGTTTGTTGGAGTTGTTCCTTTGACATTGAGTATTTCAGAGGTTAGACCCCAAGTTTTTGAAATGGTCTTCCCTATCCTTGGAATATGATTTTTGAAAATGCACTTGTTTCTTGTCAACCAAATTTGCCAACATAGAACCACTGGAATACATTTCCATATCCTCTTAATTGTGGCTTTTTTCTTTGTTGTGTATGGGTAGGTTTTCTCAAAGGTCTAAAGAAAATCGGGCAAGGGAATTTCAAACTTTATTCTTATTTCCATAGGACTTATCAGCTGCTGCCAACATTCTTTGGCGAAGATACATTCTTGGAAAAGATGTTGAATATTTTCTTTAGCCTGCATGCATAATGGGCATCATGTTGGACCTTGAAAGCTTCTTTTCCTTAAGTTTTCACTGGTCAATATTCTCCCTTTTAAAAGAGTCTAGATGAACATTTTTATCTTAGGCAAGCTTTCTAATTTTCATGCTATTTTCCAATAATCCCACTCTTGTTGATTTGGTTGTTCTTGAAGGATTTTGTATCCAGTCCTAACCGTATAATGTCCACCACTTGGGTCCCAGGGGTATTCATCTTCCTCATCAAGATGGATTGGTGCTGCCCCTTTTAAGAGCTGCCTGATTTTGCTCCATTGCCCTTCCAGCTCTGCCAAAATTGCTGAGATTTTCCAGTCTTGCCACTCCTTTTGGTTCCATAAAGACATTGAGTGTAAAGTATTAAAGCATTTACCTTGCATCCACTCTTGTATGTCTTCAATTTCTGGATGGGTCTAAAGTGGTTCTTTTCCCATGATTCTGTCCTCCCAGATTGAAATTGTTTTTCCAATGCTTAGGATTTTAGAAATGTATCTACTCATTAATGGAATTGTTTTTTTAACCAGCTTTCAAACTTGGGTACATTGTCTTATAGGGATATTTCCCTGGTTCCATCCATATATTTTGATAAAAGAGACTTTTTCCACCAGCTCCCTTTTCCTGTAATTAGTCTCCATATTATTTTCATTCCCAGTGTTGCATTCATGAGCCTAGGTATCTGTATTGATAGTCCTCCTTGTTCATAAGGAAGAACTACTTGCTCCCACCTAACCAGGCTAAATATTTTGTTTTCTTGCTTCCCCTCTTGCCACGAGAAACTTCTTAAGATTAACTCCATTTGTTTGTGTGCACTTGCTAGAGCCATGATTATTGCATATTGGTAGATAGGTAGTGCTACAAGGAGTGCTTTGATTATTATTACCCTTCCTCTCATATTCAACCACATCATACCCCAACTTTGTATTTTGTTTTTCATTTTTTCAATTTGTTTAGTCCATATTTCTATCTTCATGTTCTCTTTTGAGATTGGAAGTCCTAGATAGAAGAAGTGTGCCCAGTTTTCCTATACAGGGATGCCTAAAATTTGTGAGGTCCTTTGCATAGTTCTTGGGGGGCTATTCAATCCATATATCTTGGATTTTGCATTGTTTAATAGCCCACCTGATACCCGTAAGAAATCATCTAGAACTTTTTTGAGCCTCCTTGCTATTATTATTGAAGCCCCTCCCAACAATGATGTATCATCACCAAAAAGTGAGTGGTTTATTGTTTTAACTCCTTTTGCTATTTTGATCCCTGTGACGCTTCTTTCCTTTCTTTGGTTTTCCAAAATCCTACTTAAAGTTTCCGCCATTATAATATATAGGAATGGGGAGAGAGAAAAACCTTGCCTAAGGCCTCTTGTGCTTTGGAAGAAGTCACTGGGCCTTCCATTTATAAGGGGGGCAATCCAAGGAGTAGAAATGCATGCTTGTATGACTTCCCTTATTTTTCTTGAGAAATCATGTTTCTAGAGGACAACCAATAGATATGGATGGCTGACCCTGTTAAAAGCATTAGCCATATCTAGCTTGTTTATGAGGCCTTTCTCTTGCCTTAGCATATTGGATTGTACAACTTCCTCTACAATAATGACATTATCTATGATTTGCCTGTTGGGCACGAAACCTCCTTGGTTTTCAGATATGATTATTGGGAGTACTTCCTTGATTCTATTTTCAATTATTTTTGTTATTATCTTGTAAGAAAAATTACATAGAGAGATAGGGTGAAACCTCTTGAAAGTTGAGGGGTTTGCTTCCTTTAGGATTAGAGCAAGATAGGAGGATTTTGTGTTGCCTCCTTTTTTTTTTTAAGACATTCTTCACCATTCTTAAGAAATCCTTTCTGATGGTATGCCAATGAGATCTGTAGAATGCTATTGTGAAACCATCTGACCCAGGGGTTTTGCCTAGATGCAGGCTCCATATGGCCGCCACTACCTCTTCTTCTGTGGGATCCTTGCACATTGCAGCATTTTGTTCTTTTTTAATTATTTTTTTGTACTTTAAGAAACCTTCACTCTTAGCGATTTCTCCACTGGATGATAGTAAGTTTTTAAAGTGTCGATAGGATGCTTTTTTAGTTCCTCCGCACCTATACCCTCTTAGGTTTCAACTTTAATTTTTTCTATTTGGTTTCTTTCCCTTCTTATTTTCATTGTGTTGTGGAAAAATGATATGTTTTTGTCCCCTACCTTGAGCCACAGACTTCTGGATTTAAGACTTGCCTCTTCTTCTTCTTTACTATTTTCCTTATATAATTCCCAGAATATTTCCTTCTCTCTAAGGTAATCTTGCTTGCCTTCTTCTCTGTTTTCTTTTTTTAGTTTACATCCTCTCCATTTTTCTACTGTAAGTCTTTTTTCTTTTTCTTTTTTTCTTTTTTAATTTCATTTGTTCTTTCCCATTCCTTTAATTTGGTTCTTGCAGTTTTTAGCTTTGATTTCCAGATATACTGCGGTGATCCTGTTACTCTTGCCTCCCATGATTCCTTGACTATTTTGCTAATTTCTGTGTTGTTGTCCCAAATTGAGTCGTATCTAAACAGGAGCAGTCCCTAGTTTTCCATTTTGCCCATGACTATTGTCACCGGTTTATGGTGAGATATTGTGGTGTGTATAATTTTTTATTTTATGGAGATGTGCACTGCTACTGTGTTTTCTCGTATCAAAATTCTATCCAGCCTCTCTTTTGTGTTGATTTTTCCCACACTTTTATTTCTCCAAGTGTATTTCCCATTGCTAGGCGGGATGTCTAGTAAATTGTGTTGTTCCATTATTTTTTCTAGAATATTCCCGGATGGGTGAGTATGATATGTTCCTCCAAACTTTTCTTCTATACTTCTTTCCCAATTTAAATCTCCTCCTAAAATTATTTTCCCAAATTGTATTTCTTTCAGTGCTTCTTTTATGGTGGCCCGACATTGCTCTTTTTCCTTGTAGGGATTTTGGGCATATATATTTATAACATTGTACCTCTCTTTTGTGTTGATTTGCATTAGATCCATTTGGATCAAATGCTGGTCTTTTTTGTGTTTTATTAACTCCCATGTTCCTTTTTTCCATATTGTGCAAATACCTCCAGATGCTCCTATTGCCTGTATTGCTTCCCCCTCATAATTTCTGAATTTTTTTCTTCTTTTATATTTTCAGTTTCTTGATTGTTTGTTTTTATCTCCTGAATGTCTCTTGTGGCATTTTCTTTAACAGATGATACCATTCCTCTGCAATTCCAGGAGACCACTATCATTATTTACTTGTTGGGTGGTGCATGGCTCCTCTCCTTCTTTGATGACTCTTTTCTGGTTAGAATTATGTCTATTGAGGGAGGGGGAAGGGTGTGAGATTTTGATGCTAGAGGGGATGAAGGGGGGTTGGGGGTATGTTGTGGGGATCTGGATCTAGATCATCATCCAGGGGATGAGGGGGTTAAAGGATCCAAAGGCTCAAAAGGATTAAGGCTGACAAGATGATTATTATCTTCTTTGGGTCATGTGGGATGTAGATCAGAGGATGTGGGGGGCTGCAAGGTAGATAGATTTTTTTGTTTGTTGATGGTCTTCTTTCTTTTGACCTATTCCCATTTGTTTTCCAGTTCTTCACTCTTTTCATTTTCATTTTCTTTTTTTTTCTACATGTATTTGCAAAATGACCATATTCGTGACATACCTTGCATTCGAAGGGAATTTGTTCATAATTCAGCTGTTATATGTGTGTCCACTGGTCCACTTTGATTTTGATAGCTTCTGGTATCCCTTTCCCAAGATCTACTTCTACACAGATTCTGGCACATGCATGAATATTTTTCTCTGGCTCGCATCTGTCTATATATTTCCCAACTGTGTTTCCTATGTCTTTGATTGAATCATCCTCCCAACAATGAAGGGAAATGTGTGGCAATCTAACCCAAATGGGGACGACATTGGGGACATCCATTTCTGGATTGAAATCCAACGTCCATCTGTTTAGATATAAACTCCTTATATCCATAAAATAAGGTCCATTTCTAAAAATCAGATCTCGATCCTCCTTGGTTTCAAAGTGAAAGGTGTAATATTCTCTTCCACAAAACCTGATTGAGATTTTTCCATCTATTGACACAGTCCAATTCCTTTCCACCCATTTTTGCATAGTTTAGGTCGATGGCCATAACCTCGTAAACTGCCCCACTAATCTTCACTCCACCAGAGAAGGTGTTGCTCTGCGGGGAAGAGCAGGAGGAAGTGAGATTTCAGGAATGTCTTCCAATATTTTAACAAACTTTGTGACTAATGGTTTGTTCTTTGCTGGAGCCATTGCAGAGATGAGAGAGGCAAAAGCTTTTGTTGTTCCTTCATTTTCTTGTTGTTGATTTGATAGAAGTTCTCCATCCTCTGGTGTATCCATGGTGCTCAAACCCCAGCAACAAGGGCCGATGGGGAGTAGCTACAAGCTTCTTGTGTCATTCTCTACCTAGGGTTTCGTTTCTCCTTCAGCAAGAAACACTCTCACATATTATTATGTCCTAAAAATTAGACATTTTTGACATTAAAATGTAAAAAATATTTATAAATATAATTATTAATAATAATATCTTATCAGATTAATAGAAAATTGGATAATTTTAACATTAAATTATAATGGTTTGTATATTTCTGTGGTGTGGTTTTCGAGAAATTGAATTCAGATATTTCACAGTTTTCATTTTTAATTCGTGGAAGTTTCGAGTCTAGACCAAGACTCATCATCAGGATTGATTTACAAAGAAGAGAAATAGAAGCAATAAATATGGTTAGGTGAGTGGTCAAATTGGTAAGCCGACATCTAAATGATTTGAATTTAAATTCATTTTTATTATTTTTATTGTTGATAATATTATGGTAATATTTAATTTGTTTTAATAATTTATTAAATTGCATTCATTATTGATTGTATTTCTTTCTTTATATTCCTAATCTTATTAGATTCTTTTAATTTAATTTTACTTTAATTAAATATAATTATTTCTGTTTATAGATTGGTTTTCTTAAATTTGAATTATTGCTTAATTTAAGTTAATGTTATTAGTTTGTTTATTCAACTAGGTCTATTTACCTTAAAAAATTACCTATTTATTTTAAATTTTAATTTAGTCTATATTAATCTATGTTTTTAAGGGAGGGATGTTTAGTGAATTGTTTCTTTTAATTATTTGAATTAATACTAAGTTTAAGTTTATGCAATTAGCTTGTTTTAGGTTCTCTTAAAAATTTATTATGTTTTTTTTAATGTAATAAGTTTTTTTTTAATAATTAAAAATTAGAATAAAAATAAAAAACATAATTTTAATTTAATTAATTAATAAATATTTTAATTTGTAGGATATTAATGTATTATTAATAATTAGATTCTAAACTCATATGTGTTTATGTTAATGGATTATTGCTAATGTATTCTAACTTGAATCTTACTTATATTTAATATGAAGCTGAAAACACAATTTTTCTTATAATTCTTAATGTTATTTTTATGGTTAGGAGAAGAGTTGTTTTGACCTATATAGGGTGGGAAAGATTAAGATCAGTAGGGGATGTGAAAGGGAGTGTCATTTAAATAAATGGGGTGAGAAGTGATGTCAAGTTTCTACTAATTTCCCCACCTCCATCCCTATTGAGGTTATGTGGGTGTTTTATGATCTCAAGTGCCTCATGAACTTTACGTTTAAAATGGTGTTCTTCATTAGCAATGATATTTGTGTCTTCAAGGCATATATGGTGGTTTGTATTACCTACATACTCAACTAAAGCAGAAGAACAGGTTCTTTCCTTCTGGATATTTCACTATGCTCTTTGAGCCTGATCCTGATTGACCTGCATGTTTCCCCAATATAGTGTTCTCCACAAGAACAGTTGATAATATAAAACCTTTCTTCTAAAGCTACTCTTGGTTTTCCTTGACCAATTTCATTCATTGTTTAATAGTAGTCAAGGGCTTGAATGAAGTTTTGATATCTTTATTTCGGAGAATTTTGGCTTGTTTATTAGTAACACCATGAATATATGGAAGTGAGGCATTAGTAGTGGGGGGGTTATTTGATTTGTCTTTTTTGTTTCCGGATTTGTCTTTCTGAATGCCCTCGAAGATGTCTTTATTATTGTATCGTAGGTTAGCAAATGTTCTTCTTAAGTAGGTAATCCCTTCCTCGGTGTGGCTCTCATTCGATATTCCGCATGCTCTAGTGAAGAGGGTTTGAAGAACACCCATTTTTGTGGCTGGGTGGTGGTGTCAATGAGCACAGAGATAATTATCAGTATGTGCCTTTTTTCTGAACATTTTGTGACCTATGGAACCATCCTTGTTTCTTATGAGGATGATGTCAAGGAATGGTATGAAATTATTCTCCTCAATCTCCGTTGTAAACTTGATGTCATCAGACATGCTATTGGGATGGTCTAAAAAGTTTTTAAGTTCATCATCCCTATGAGGCCAATCAACACTGGTGTTGTCCACAAACTTGACCCAAAACTTAGGTTTTAATGGGTAGGTGTCAAGAGCCTTCTTTTCAATTTTTTCCATGAAGAGATTGGCTACAATAGGTGAAAGAGATGGTCCCATAACCACTCCTGAAGTTTGCTCAAAGATTTCCCCTTAGAAGGTGAAGAAAGTGGATCGTAGACAGATTTCAGCCAACTTTGCAATTTGGGGATCTGCCACCTCTTTTACCACTTGTATTGATTCATCTAAGGGAATCTTGGTGAAGATTTGGACCACATCAAAACTAACAATTTTATCGCCAGGTCTAGCATAGCATGTTTAATGAATTCAACATAGTGGTTGGAGTGTTTGATGTAAGAGCTGGTTTTACCAACCAGAGTTGCTATATTGCTCGCAACATACTTTACTAATTTGTATGTGGGTGATCCTATAGTATTGACTACAGGTCTCAAGGGGACATCTTTATTATGAATTTTGGGGGCTCCATAAATACGAGGGGTAATTTCACTGTTAGGGGTAAGGCACTTTTTTAGTTTCTCGTCTAGATTGGCTTCTTTAATGGCTTTTTTGACCAATCTTGTAATTTTAGAGATGGGTTTTTTCTCTGGTTTTCTATAGCTACCACTGTTGTATAAATGGTCTTTCATTTTGTTTACATAATCCCTATGATTCATTACTACAGTTGCACCTCCTTTGTCAGCCTTTAGAATGACAATGTCATTATTATTCCTTAGGTTTTTTAGGGCTTTAAGTTGTTCATGGTTTAGATTTCTTTTAGGCGGTCTAGCTTTCCTTAGGACGACAGTGCAATCTTGTCTAACAAGTTCTTTATCATCATTGAGAGCCTTGCTTCCATCTTCAAGATTGCAGATAATTTCTTCATTAGGGATTCATTTAGGGGCAAGGGAAAAATTGAGTCATTTGTCAAGGACTTCAATTTCTTCCTTTTTCAGTTTATAAGAGGAAATATTTATGAGTTTATTATTGTTAATAGAGTTATTGTGATGAATGTTTTTTATTTTTTTTTATCAGATGTGATGGTTGTATTAATTACTATATTTTCGACCATAATATTGATTCTTATTTTATTATTATCTAGTGTATTATTCATTTTATTATGTTCAATCATATTTAATGTATTAATGTTATCATCTTATTTCTTATCTACGGCTATGCTTTTATTATCTAAATTATTATCTACGCTAATGTTTTTTGTAGCTATGTTATTGTCATCTAAACCTAATTTATTTTGAATTTTGTTATCATTTGTTTCATACCTACCGTCTCATTCATTAAATGTATTGTTTGAGGATTTGCCTTGTATTACTTTTGTTCCATCATTTTCATTGTTGATGACAGCATTCGACTGTATTTCAGTCTTGATGATGAGTCTTGGTCTAGACTCGAAATGTCGATGAATTAATGATGAAGAATATGGAATATTTGAATTCAGTGTCTCATTAAAATATAATTATTAATATACAATTAATAATGAATATTTAATCTACTTAATTTAGAATGTTTCAAGAATTTTGGAGAATACTGAATTTATTTATACTTTCAAACTTTATACAAAATAGTTAATATGTAGTTATAATTAATAATTAATAATAATCAATAATTTACTAATTAACAAATCAACTATTAATTAATAATTAAATAATTATTAATATTTAATTATTATTTAAATATTAATAATTTAAACATGTTTATAAGCCCCAAGAGTTAGCTCAATCAGTCAAATCAAGTGCCTCGCCAATGGGAGGTCACAGGGTCGAATACTAAAAGCTCTTGGGGTTAGGTCAGTAAATAGGCCGAGGGGTGTTGATGCCCTTCGGGTGGCATCCACTCAATGTTAAAAAACCCTGGACATAGCGGCTACCCACTGACCCGGGTATCTGTGAACTAGTAAGTGAAAAAAAATTAAACATGTTTATATACTTTAAAAAATAGTAATCCCAAGGTTATTATTAATGTTATCTTAAATAACATTAATCAAATTATTAATATCAATTATTAATTAATTACTAACTACTAATTTTTCATTAATAATTAATTTATATAAATTGGAATTTAAGAATAAATTGATGGTGGTGGTTGTTGCTCTTGTTGTTCAAGTTATGTGTATCATAAACTCTACTAATTAAAACCCATAAATTATCTTAATACAATAACAATGTTTATTATTATTTATAAATTAATACTACTAATACTAAACCTAAGTTACATTAATATATAAAACCTAAGGGATTTAAATATTAATTAATAGATCAATAATTATTAGTTATAACTAATTAATAAGGAAAAATATATTCAACTATTAATATTTAAGGTAATGGCTTTAAAATAGAGAGAAAGTTAGAGAATTATAATTTTCAACTAACTGCGATTATTTGAACAAATAATATTTAAATTATGATATTATTTTATTATATAGTAAAACAAATATTATTAAATAACGACTATATTAAACAAACTAGTTTTGAAAAAAATAATATTTAAATAATGATATTAGTTTATTAAAAAATTGAATCTGTAGAGGTTATAGTATATATATATATATATATATATATATATATATATAAACCTGGGAGAACCCTTCATTTTTTATTTATAAACGGAAAATTTACACCAAATATATCAGATAGGTGGCTTCAACTTGCCCATCGGGAAACCAAGTTTTTCTGGCCACCTACCCTCATTATAAGCCATCCAAAAACAATAAATTTTAAGGCTTTTTAACCAAGCTAAGTATGTCTCAATTTCATGACAAGACGTTATATGTCTACCTATCATAAGCATAAATAGTGTAAAGTAAATGTTACCCACATAAAATAAAAAGAAACCAGATTAACTAACTATTCCTGCTCCTCTTCCGATGTCAATTCCACCGGTGCCGGTTCCTTGATAGATTCCTTGGGAACCTCTGATAATTCAATTATGCATGGGATGTGCCTTTGAATTCTATAAAGACAGATGTCCTTCTTATGTAGCTGGAATTAGATTCGCTGCAAATCTTGTTTGTAATTGGGCATATCTTGCAGGGACAGAGCCATCCCCACTGATATTTCTTCCATGGCCTTCCCCAGCAGGCTTTTCATAATCCAATAGAGATAGATACTCTTCTTAAATTGAGTTATTCTTCCTCTCGTATTCCCAGGATCTGGGATTAAGGTCCTCCAGTTCTCTATCTCCTCCTTTGTCTCACTATTTTTCTTAATTTCTTCCTCCCATTATTCAAGAAAATTACAAATGCCTACATTCGTTCCCTCCTGGTATGCCGCAGCGGCTTCACTAATGAGGTTTTCAATAGACTTCCTTCCTCTACGTGGTTCTGAGGTGCTTGGATCTTTGGCCTTTGAAGGCTCCCTCCCACGTCTGTGGCGACCTCTTCCTCTCACACGATGAGCCATCTCCACTTTGTTTGAGACCTGTTCACAGGAAAGAGGTTTTAACCTCTAGCTTTGAATCTTATTCTCAACATTCTCTTTAATCCTTTTCCTAGCCTAATTACTCTAGGAGAAGGTCTTAGGTTGCGTGACAACCCAGCCAGAAGATGAGGCGAGTCTAATTATCTGGTCATGCTTCTCCCTTCTCCCTTCCTAGTGCCGCTCATACCCTGAATAGTTAGCGGTCCCCTCTCTCTGCCATGCAAGACTCCCCATGCT